>JBBPKK010000478.1:0-23182 GCA_038089215.1 Tylopilus vinaceipallidus
AGTCAATGTATTCATGTTGAACATACGAGGAATCACCGTAATGATGTTGGGTGGTTGTAGGTACTATAGGCTGTCGACCCGTCGACCAGCGCCATAGCTGCTTTTTGTCAAGAACAATATAGTTAAGTGCCCTGCGAGCCGGACCATCCAGAGAGATGCATTTATGCACGCGCTGCTTGCCCAGAGTGTGGAAGACTCAGCGATCCTCCCTGTCATCCCGGTCAGCAGATAGCAAGACCAAAACCTCGTGAGCACCGACGCAGGGAGTGCTGGGTAGTCGTGAAGGACAGGTCGCCAGGTGTGATTGACCATGGAAGTGAAGGTGGGCTTTACAGTAACGTTTGCGACATCACGATAGCTCGCCGCCAGCTGGGTTTGAACCTGCCGTTGCACCGTGGTTTGTGACGGGGTCTGGAGTATTACGTCACCAGTCTTTCTTTCCGCATTCCTTCCAATAGTGTCAGGTGGTTTTACATTGGAAACGGTGTGATTGGAGTGTAAAAAGGACATACGGGCCCCTTGGTACCGAGTCGTGTAGCAGTTATGGGCAGCTTCAGAGCAAGATAGGCCCCCCAGCAAATTGGCAAACCGTACTCGACCACCGCTTGATTTATTTGCATGTTCACTGGCACACGCTTCCGCTAGGATCGAGGGCCCATCAACCACTTCCGACCTGGGCTCTTACGAACAACATTGCAATGCTCACTTGTTTGGAATACCGGCGACACGGCCGTGCGTACCACTAACATCGGAACAGTGACTCGAAAACTGCTGGTCGGTCCCGGGCTTGTTGTGAGTGGCCTCGCCTACCTTCACCAAGTTTTGATTGCTTGTGAGAGTGCCCTTGTTATGCAGACATCCTCCATGGTTGCCAGTACAAAGAGTCATACACTGGTTGGTGATCGCACAAATGACAGTAATGGCTATACTACAACTACATCGACGAGTCACAAAGCGTCCAGAAAGTAGTCAAGGTTGCGAAAAAAAATACCTACACTATGAGAGAAGGCGTGGCTAATAATACACCAAGCAATACAAAAAATAAGCTACAAAGTAATCGAGGGGTAGGTAAAGTACACATCAAATTGAGTATGTGTACATACATGCACCGAGGCCACCGCGAACCGTGACTAGAGAGGAACGCTAGCGTAGATCGACTCCCTCGCCATTTTCTGCCTGAGAAAGCGGACTGCGTCTCTGGTGACGGACTTGTCTCGGACATTGCGCACAATTTCCTTGTCCGCCTCCGTCATCTCCGCGCGCAGTTTCAGCTCGTTCTGCTTGTCCGAACGTATGTGTGTGTTCATAAACCTGATTGAGACACATCAACGACCTGCGTAAAATAAAGAACGTCAAAGTGACCCACTCCATGCACGTCTCAACCGTCATCGGTTTCTCAAACGCGGCGCCAGTGATCGCGGACACCATCACGTACGGTTCCTTGTCCCTCGCTAGCTGTATGGGACCCGCATATACAGGCAACGGCATCGTGATCGAAAAGTCGCTGTCGTTGTTGACGAACTCGAGCAGCCCAAGCGGGTCGTTACGGCGGCCGTTTTGATTCAACCGTTCCCGTTCCTGTCGCCAGAGATGGTCCCGCATCGGGGTGAGCGGAACATAGCCCGCCCGGCCAGGTATGTGCGAATGAAAGTGATTGATCTGGATCATGCCTTCCATCTTGCCGGTCAGAGGCTCATCGGTAAACACCAGGTTGAGGAGCGTCGTGGGCTCAGTGGGCTCGACGGCGATATCGGCGCGGATCATGAACGGCACCTTGAATCCGATCTCGTGCTGCGTGTCGTTGGAGAGGCCCAAGTCGAGCGCCGCGCAGACCTGGAGCATGGTGACCAACATGAGGTTTGATACTAAGTTTTCGACGAGCTTCTTGATGCCCTTGGGTCTGTCTGTAGGGGTGCACAACGTTTTGTGACGGGGCCTGGGTGTGGGAGACGATGAACGTCGGAGAGACGGGCGTGCGTGGTTTGCATACCAATCTTTCTTTTGACACTCCTTCGAACAATACCATACGCATTTGCACTGCGGGAACGGTGTGGTTGAGAGTGTTCCGCAAAAAGCTTGTCACATACCCTTTGACACGTCTGCAGCTTGTGGCGAGATGTGTAACAGGTGGTGCATTGAACCTGTGACGTACTCTTGTTCGCCTTGAGGACGTTCTGGGGTGTCGCCATCATGCGGAACACCTGTTGGTTGAGAGGGTGAATCGCGTGGATAACATTGATCTGTTGCTTGAGCTCCATCGCGTAGATGATGGTCGACTCTAAGAGGTGGGCGACGGCCCACCGCGGCTACACGAACCCGACAATTTTCCGGGGGAGGGGAGTTGCTGTAACGCTTACCCTTTAGGCAATGTTGTTACATTGAGCGATGATGCCTCAGCAAGTTGGCCCTAAGGACCCGCCTTCGGTAACTTTTAATGTTGAACCATGATTCAACGTAGCCAAGGACACAGATCCAGCCTTTGATTGAGTCGGTCTGGACTGGCATCGTCGTCAGTTGTGCTTGTGAAGGTACTTGTTTAGCATTAATATCACTCCATTAGTATTATTGTAAACATGTCCTAACGAGGGCTGATGATAACATGGGAGCTTGTGCGCGCGAGAATGCACCAATGACGTAGCCTTGGCCTAGTTTATGGGAGGCAAGGAGCTCGACCCCGAATGTTTCGGATGCTCCGCAGTGGTCTGGCGGCCGCAGCGGGCACTGTTACACCACCCTTTCCATTTTGTACACCCGTCACTTTCAGAGTAAAAAAGAGGACATTTCACTTCCCTCTCTTCCATGTTCCGTATGCTCTGCGCGCTTGTCGCCAGCTTAGTGTTGCCGGAAGCTGTCTTCGCCGTCGCCACCAAGTTCCATCCCAGCGATTACGACATAAAGGCTGTTACATGTCCGGCTGTCGACAGAGTCCTCCATCAGACTGTGAGCATTACCATCGGTGAGTACTCTACCATCTACCTCAGTTACGCAAGGCGGTATCTCATCGGGTAGAGTATGCTGATGTCAACCCTACTGCGCCAATGTCCATTTTGATGGTCCATGGCTGGCCCAGTCTGTGGAGTAGCTGGGGTCAACAGATTGAATATTTCAAGGTATGTCGTATTCCTTGCAGCCAATTCCATTCCTTTATTTGCGTGTCGCAGAAAGACTATCGCATTGTGGCCGTCGACGTCCGTGGATTTGGAGGGTCTTCCCACCCTGCCGACATCCAGTCGTCTAGCACGTTGGCGGATATCACCGGTGATTTGACATGTGTCCTCGAGCACGCTGGAATCCCCTCTGCAATCTGCATGGGGTACGTTCCGTTGCTTGTGTGCGAAATATTCTGACGCGTTGCAACAAAGCCACGACTGGGGTTCGGTCTTGTGTTACGAAGCTGCGAGGAGACGTCCCGATGTATTCTCCGGTGTCGTCGGCGTGACTGTTCCAGTGAGTGGATCGATCCATATTCTCTGGTTCGGTGGTCTCAGTTCTGCCAGTACCTCCCGTCCGCGAACGCATTCCAACCCATCGAGTCGATCTTGCCGTTCATACCCACACTTGCCTATCAAGTGTTTTTCGCACAAAACACGTCTGAAGCCGTTGCCGAATTGAATAGAGATATCAGGCGCACGCTGAGAGGAACGTTGAGAAGCCTCGCGAGCCCGCCACCAAAACCTTTTTTGCGCAGCCGGGAGACTTTCATGGGCGCGTGGGATGGCATAGATGTAAGCTTTTTTCTTCCTCGCCAATTTTATTGATGGACACGCTTATTAGATCCCTCCGGTTCCATTCTTCTCGCCGGAGGAGGAGGATTACTTCACAGAAAGATTTGGCCGACAGGGCTTCGACCGCAGTCAGTTATTACGCTGAAATTTGCCTGTATAATTTGATGATGTTTGTCCCTCATAATGCTCTGTCGTTAGCATTGATATTCTATACTACTGGTGTAAGTGTATTTTCTTAACAAGTCTCGATTACCCTGACAGGGATTATATACGGCAGAACAAGTATGGGACATGGGAATCCGCTCACAACCAAGGAAATTTCACGATTCCCCAACCCGTCCTTTCGGTACTCCCACTCAAGGTACGTGCCACATACACAATACGTCACATAAGAGATGTACCCCGTGCAGGACCCGGTTGCTGACTGGAAAATGGTGGCAAAGTTTTCAAAGGTGAAGCAATACTTGCCGCAGCTGACCACCAAGGTATGAGTATAGGGAGACATGCGTGCTGTGTGTTGATGTGGTTGATGATTCGCTGATACGCGCATATATGCAGACGATGAACGGGGCGCACTGGCCGCATATGGAATTCCCCGACGTGTTCAACGTCATTGTGGCGGAATGGCTGGCCGAGATAGGACCGAAGAGCGGGGTAGGTGAAAAGTTGGCTGGACAGAGGCCTGAGCAAGACAAGAAGGATAAGACGAGACACGTCATAGCAGACGAGCTTTGATTCTGAAGTCGGGATCGAACAGCAAACGACTAGAGCGCAAACTCGCGTTAAATTTTGTCTTTTTGATATGATACACTTTGGCCTTGAGAGTTCCGCAGCGAATGTCTCATCATTGCGCCGGACTATCCGGCCATACGACAACCTCGCGTGCAAGATATGTATGCGGGAATTGCGGAGGCTTTCGTTCCTTTGTCCAAGCGCCGCGGAAGTGCAACACGTCACACATCGAATTTACATTCCCTCTTACTTCCCTTTTCACGCGACTTGGCCAACGTGTGAAAATGTCTCAAGAAACACGTTGCAGTCGGCTTGTCCATAGCACCTTAGCAATTGTTCCGAACGCCTTGGAAAACTATACTAATCGACTCACCAATAGTAGCGGTACATGATACGGCTTGACCGAGAACCTGTAGATTGAGTTTTTGGTAGCTCGAAATTCTAATCCCGGAAGTTGTGAAAGTTCGGGATTTCAGAACCTCGTAGTTTCATTCTCGGTACACTCGGATGATATACTTTGTATTTGTGCTAGCAAAACGACACCTTTTCCGATGCATTCTGGCCATTTGTTGACAAGTTATACCTTGCCCGAGGGGGGGTATTTCATGACACAATTTTCTCGCGTGGCCAAGTCACGTGAAAAGGACAAAATAACTGTTTAATCATCTCCTTTTACTCCGCTCAAGATAGCCACTGACAGTCTGGCCCGGTGACCATCATGTGAACTCGGCTCGCATCAAGATTATGCGTCCAGTCGTTCGTTACAATACTTTGTGCTCCATAACTGCGATTGAAACTTCTCATCTCATGCGTAGATTCACTTCAGCGCTACCCACGTGTCATATCTATTTAACAAAAGCGCTCAGTACTCGTGGTCGAAAATCCGAACAAGTGTATTTGTGTAATACATGACACTTGAATTAACTTTGTTCGGCTTAGCGCCACTTACGAATAAATTGTTTCGAAAGATGAGCTAAGTAAGGACTTTGACAATATCCAATCGCTGAGGTTACGGCAGATTGTCCACTCTTCTCCCCGAACGATTGAATGGCACATTGGTAGCGAAATTTGTAAGTATTATAAATAGCGAGTCCTCTCCGCCCTTTCAAGTTGGGTTTCCCCGACCGCACTATGTTTTCTGTGCTGCTTTCCCTGACGCTGCTGTCTTTTCTTCGTCAAGCATCCCCTGCGCCAGCCTCCTCTAGTACCGCTACGAAAGCATCTATTGCGGCTGCTTGGTACGCAGGGTTTCACGCTACGGAAGGGTTCCCACTCGCCGATGTGAGTTGGGAGAACTACAACACACTAATATACTCCTTTGCGTAGGTTTTCCGGACATTTTTAGTAGCGGTTTTGAGGAATCTTCTGACCGTCATCGGACAGCGTAACGACTCCGAATGTCAGTAGCATTTCCTTGGATGGATCAGATCCGTCACTCCTCCCCGAATTCGTTGAAGAAGCACATAAACATGTGAGTTTGTTATCCATGGTATGCCTTGCGCTGAAACAAGTTTTCATTGCACGTATTTAGGGCGTTGCTGCCCATATTGCAATCGGTGGTTGGACCGGCGGTCGTTGGTTTTCATCCGACTTGGCGACCGCAGAAAACCGTACTGCTTTCGTGCAGACTGTTGCAAATTTCGCGCGTCAATACCAACTAGATGGAATTAACTTTGAGTACGATTCCGTTCGCTTTCTCCCTGTAGACGGAGGCTAAGTCAGTATGTGACGACCAGTTGGGAGTATCCCGGCAAGCAAGGCATAGGTTGCAACACCGTCAATTCGGAGGATACGGCCAACTTCCTCTCGTTCCTTCAGGAACTACGCGCCAACTCAGTTGGGGCCAAATTGACGCTCTCCGCCGCGACGAGCGTCACCCCGTTCATTGACGCATCCGGCAATCCTTCTGCGGACGTGTCCAGCTTCGCCAAGGTGCTCGACTACATCGCCATCATGAACTATGACGTATGGGGCTCGTGGTCATCTGCCGTCGGGCCCAATGCGCCTCTGAACGACACATGCGCCAGCTCCGCTGATCAACAAGGTTCGGCGGTCTCTGCCATCAAAGCGTGGTCCGCCGCTGGCATGCCATTGGACCAGATCGTCCTCGGCGTTGCTGCCTATGGCCATTCCTACAGCGTCCCACCCTCCAACGCGTTCGTGAGCGGCTCCCAGACCGAACTGGCTGCGTACCCCAAGTTCAATGCGTCGAACCAGCCGCTCGGAGATTCTTGGGACGATACTGGCAGCGTCGACGTGTGTGGCGTCTATACGGGACCCGGTGGCAGCTTTACGCTGTGGGGTCTCGTCGAGGGGGGCTTCTTGAATGCGCAAGGCAACCCAGCCTCGGGCATCTACTACCGCTACGACGCTTGCAGCCAAACTGTTGAGTGACTTTTGCATGTGGATGGCATTGCGCCTTGTCGGCTGACGCACCTCCTTCAGCCATATGTGTACAACAAATCGTCCGAGGTGATGGTATCGTTTGACAACGCCAAGTCGTTTGCGGCCAAGGGCAACTACATTCGCGAGACTGGTCTCAGAGGCTTTGCGATGTGGGAAGCTGGAGGTGATTATCACAACACCCTCCTTGACTCCATCCGGTCCGCGGCTGGATTCCAATAATGATCCGTGCTGGGCAGTGACAGCATGCGGGTCGCCTACAAAGACTGGGCTCGCACACATGCACTGACCTCGTTAATCGTTGAACGCTATGTATACCCTCATCAGCGTAATTCACAATATTTGGTCGCGTTAACCGCCAATACGTCGACAGAAGTAGCAGGACATGCTCGTGATTGTGATTTTTCTCACGTTGGTACACGGTATTTGCCGAGACGATTGGGTAAAATTGCGCGCGGGTTGCCCCTCCGCGTCAGCGATTCGCTCCTAGGAATTTTACATGTGGGCACGTAGCTACTTCGTCCAACATGAGGCACACTAGAATATATATTTCATGCACTCGATCGAGAGGAGTGGCATGGCTCCGCTCCTTTGGAATAAAGCCGCAACTCTGAAATCCATCACGCGAATCCGGGATACTTGGACGTGGAATGCCTTCAGGCCACATGCGAGTCATGCAGAGTCGTAATACATTCGTGCGAGACGACATCGTCGTTACATCGGCCATCGTAACGCTAATACCTTCAGACTGCTCATGGTCTCTTTGTCGTAGCAGCCGGATGGATACCAAAAGTAGCCTGTGGGATATCTCCCCCAAACACCGGAGTCGCAAAACTTGACGTGCAGGGACCCTCGTCCACCCAAACACCGGCAGCACCTGTGAAGCAGGGGAGCAACCTATCATCATGCACGCCGGGAGATAAAACATGTCGTGACATACCGCCAGGAACATCGTTGTATGTCCACCACTGAGCAGTCCAAAGGTCGCCACTAAAAATTTCAAGTCAGTCGTGAGAACTTGGACTCTATTCCCTCGACTGCTGACGTACTTGTACGTGACTTGATCCCCACCAACGTACTAGTGGAATGTATCATCAATAAATCTGTGTATTGAGATATACCAACGAGATGGCTTACTGCGACACCCGTCTGCCATGGAGAAACACCAGCACACGAACCAGTACCGGCTGTTGTAGTGGTAGCAACAGTCGTCGGAGTAGTCGAAGTAGCGGGAATTGTCGTCGTGACTGGCGTTGTTGAAGTAGCAGGAACTGTCGTTGTGACTGGCGTTGTCGAAGTGATAGGCACACTCGTCGTGGTCGTTCCACCACCGGACCCGCTGGTAAGCGCATCTTTCACGGAAATATCGTACCTGTCGTTCGCTAACGCCCCAATCAGTCAGTCCCACGGCGCGGGCCGACTAGAAGAAACACGAACCATATGCTTGCGACATGTCCCACAACATCACACCACCAAATGACGAATACTCGCTCTGCGTCTGCTCGATGATCGTAGCGATCGTCGAGGCATCAACGTAGCCTGACCCTGCGGCGCTAGAAGATGCAGGAGCACCGATGAACACCTTCACGTTCGGATTAGGAGACACAGTTTTGGCCCAGTTGTCCCTGTTTCTTGTATGAGATTTTTAGGATTCAATACGATGCGAGACAGCCGGTACCAGGTAGCATAGTTCCAGTCCTAGCGAGAGGTAAGGATGGTCGACCATTTACTGTGATAGATCATGACATACATTCGTGTCATTATAATTAGTGAGTTCGCAGTAGTTGTTATCTATGTGAGACGTAAGCAGAAACATGACAGTAGTCAATCCTCACTACTCACAAAACTGGACAAAGACAGCATCAAATGATACTGCATTAATCGTGTCACCTATATATGCGTCTGGATAGGGACACTGAGGGGCTATGAACAACGTTTAGCGACCATGCGGTGTGAACTCGACACAGAGACCTCACCCGCAGTGATGTAATATCTGAGTGAACCAGTCATGAGCAGAGCACGTCACGGGAAACCATGGTACACACGATTTACTGCCACCATCCATCAGCTGACGGAGGGTCGTCAAGAATGCCGTGAATCCCGTCTGCGATCCCCCTTCGATATCCATGTCGATTCTTGCTGACATTTTAGCCACGTGTTACATGACGACGACGAAGGCTCACCCGTCTAGCACGGCATCACCAAAGGGACGGGTAGAGCTCGTACCACCCAGGAAGAGGTCCCAGATGATCTGAGCGAATGCTTCGCCCTCGGCGTCATCCGTGAAGGACGCAGAGCCTGTCGCGCCACCGAGCGAGATCGTTACTATCTTTCCGGCGTTCTGGCATGTCTCAATATCCGAGGCAAGGAAGGTGCAGTTCGGAAGTTGAGTCCCAGGAAAGACCCCGTTGGAGGATGTGCTACAAGTCTACCAGGACTTACTGCTTGTCATGGGTGATGGGTGAGACGAAACAAGTACACACGTTTGCGAGATTTACGGACGGTAGACCACCGGTCGAGTTAAATACGTCTAAAAAGGCCATGGGAATGATGTCAACGGTGTCATCCTGTCGGTGACATGGCGCCGATCAGCATAGGGAAAAGGAAATCGGTTGTAGTGGTAGCTCACTTGACAATAGTACGAGATTGGCTGTTGCCAATTCGCTGTGTCACTTGGGTTAGTAGCACCGTACGAATTCTGACCCCAATATCTATCTCGCGGGAAGTTACAGAAATGTCAAAGATAGCGGATGCCGCTACCTACACAGCCAGCTAAACCGGGTCATCAAGACGATGAATGGGACGAGAATGATGACGTACTCACGTTGGTATTCACGGAAATATCGAATGCTTCTACCATGGGCAATAGATGAATCAAGCTCGAAACAAGGAGTTGCGCAAGGGCATGGCTCGTCTTTGGGAGGGGCATGGCGTTGGAAGACGAGGGCAAGGCGCAGAAACCAGGAGACCAGAAAGGATTTCTTAGGCGGCAGGTGGGCGCAGGAGTCAAGTCATCAAGCCATACTTATCTGTTCGCGATAAGTAAGCTTTCTAGGGCGCTGAACTTCAAGTTACGACTCGGATATGCACTTACGGATAATGCTGTAAGGGTAGCGCGGCAGCCGATGGCCTGAGATGGCAGTGGAAGGCTCCCTCATCTGTCCATATTCTAATACGTTCAGAGGGGCAGCTAACACAGGACTCCAGCAGGCTCGCTTTTCCGATCGAAGGCGCGCGTGACCGCCATGATACCAAATTTGGCTACCTTTTCCGGAAGTATCATTGCAAATCTATGTCCTCGGACCGCATGGATGGCTCGACCCTAATTGAGCAGCAGCACTTTGCCCCAAAGCCTGTATGGGACTCCAAAAACCGTTATCTGGAATGGGACTGCTTATCCTCAACGAATCGCATGGTGCGGCGTGTATACTCACGAAGCCTCAAAACGCTGTGTGGCGCAAAAAGGTGCTCCCATACTTAAAATATGCAGGTCAAACACCACATTCCTCTCGATTATCCTCGCTTACGGGAAGTGCGAGGATGGTTTTCCACCCCCATGGAGAAACGTCGCTTCATGGTTTGGCCATTGACCGTGTCATGCTTTGGACATTTTGATCTCGGTTCATTAGCGACCACGCATCGACATGATCGGAATGCTCAGAGCCAAAGTTGGTAGTGGCTCAGGCCCCAGACAAATGCACGGCCGCCGCATCAGGAGGATGAGGTGGAATCCAGCTTTGTCCACAAGTCATCCCGACGAGGCTGTTGAGTCCTCTTTACACTGGTGACTTGGCCACGATGATCGCCTGCGCATGGGGTCCCCTAGCAGATGTGGCGAACCTGCATGTGCCACATGTCCTAAGCCCTCGCCAACGGGTGGCGGCTTGTAACGCTGACGGAATAGATGCTTCCTATCTGCCAACCTGTCAGAGTGGTCAATGCAATATGGCTAACGTGAGGTAACTTGCAGGGACCTGGGTAAGCGAATGGCTTGTTCCACCGCCTGGATTTGAACGCCGAGTGTGACCGTCATACATGAGTCTGCCGAATCGGTTACGTGCTTGGTTGGACATTGCATGGTCCGAACACTCCCGATAGCTGTGGAACAAGTCATCACTTTCTCAGGGCTTAAACTTATACGCACACAGAACACACCCTCAATGTTCCGTAATGGGCCCAGGAACTTGTTATCGAGAGCGAAACATTTGACCACGCCACACTTCACTTTGTCGATGAGATAGCGCTGGCAGCCCGACATCCGGACATGCCAGTACGCTGGGTTTGAAACCACTCAATCCCGACTGTCATCAGGTAATAGGTTTGCAATGGACGCTTTCGTACGGGCAGCCTCTTGTTTGTGTTCCACAGACACCTGAATACTGCCGATGTGGAACCTTGCAGAATTTAGCAGGGCACGAGGCCAAGCACAAGGTTTCTCGAGGCGCCGTTATGATTGAATAGCGACAATAGGGGTTGATCGCGGCGTTTTGATTGCGGGCAAGATAATCTGGCACGTTTGGGGTGAGTGCTCCGTATTCTCGCCGTGGCGGACGGCATTCACTGATTTGATCACATCAACCTCCAAGCAAGACGGATCTGTCCGGTATGGGAAGCTCGGGCCCGCTGGCTGTACCGAATTGGCTCTCTGAGACCCTGGATGCTTATTGTGCCATGAGGGAACGAGGACACTATCATCACCATCCCCTCCTGGCACGAGACTGCTGTAACTTCCCGTCTCATTTCCAGATCATATCATCATCAACTTCCGTCACAATATTAACCGACGTCTCTGGCGCTAATCAGACATCCTCTGACACCTTTCGACGGCCGACGGCTTTAATGTCCGCTCGAATCAGTATCAAATACTATATCTTCGATCAGCCAAGACTCTGACGTTCCTGTCGTGTCGCCAGCGCTCGAACACTCGACCACCGTTGCCACCGACCTGCGACGCAGATATGAAGATGCCGACACAGTTTTCTTTGTCTTTAAGCCGCTCTGCAGAGCTGCACGAAAAGCGATAGGGCTGGTCGGAGCACGCCACTTTTAACCCCGTTGCGGTTGAGGACGCGACCGATCTCGTGGGGTATGGCCTCTGCAGCAAACAAGAAAGAACCAGTGATGGGTTCGGCGGGATCATGTGGATAGACGCCACATACGAACTCAAACTGTTCCCTCGGTTTGGGTAGGAATTGGACAGCGTCGAGGGGGTGTCTTAAGTAGGTTGGGGCACATAGGACCGCTGAACATGGCTACTAGTCTCCAAATGCTTTTGGAACGTTTTGCGGTCCACATGCGTCCATACAACGTTGTCGGGTAGGATCCGGACACGTCCAGCCGCGGCTGTATATCGTACGAAATAGGGTTCCTTCGCGGCTGTCTTCCTATCTGAGGACCGGTCCGTAAGCTCATCCCCATGTCACGTGTGCAATTCCGCAGACGACTGCAATGCATTTGTAACGACAGACCGCCGCGCGCAGCCGCTAAGCCAAAAGGCAGATGATACTGTGTCTAGCACTCAGTACCACACAGGTGGTATATAGTAACCCGGAGTGGTTTCAGTGTTGCGGACATCATGTGGTCCTCAGTCGAGTAAACCGGCTCTTTCAGTAGTAATGTAAAAAGCAGAGTAGGAATATGCAGTACAATGTCGAAGGCTACTCCAGTCCATAATCATCCTCGATCTCGTTCAGCGGGCCGTGCAGCACCCTCGTCTCCTCCACCAACACACGCACGATGCCAGCATCGAACACCACCCGTCAATCCTAGTGTCCATACTTGAACGAGAACCCGCTAGCCCTTCCGCCAGTATGGAAGAACTGTGAAAATGGGTGCTCGCCGCCGAAACCGCCCTGGAAACCCGTAAATGGACTGCCACCCTGCGAGTTGGGGTCGTTCGGATCATCACCGTTGTCGAAGCGTTGGCGAAGCTCTGCGGATCAGGACGATCAGCACCGCGTGTCATTGAGCGCGTCATTCATACTCACCGGGGTTGCTGAGCACTTCATATGCTTCGTTGACCGCCGCCATCTTGGCTTCTGAGCCACCCTTGTCCGGGTGAGCAGTCATTGCGGCTTTACGGCTGATTCCGAGGTGAGCGCAGAAACGTGGACGAGAGAAACCACATACTAGGCTTTCTTGATAGTCTTGGCGTCGGCATCCCGCGCAACGCCCAAAACCTTGTAATAGTCTTTCTGCTTCGATTGCTTCAACAATCGCTGGGCTTTTTGCAGTCGTGTGAGCACCTAAGAGACAAGCAGCATGAACAACTTTTTGACTGACGAAAGCGGCAAGAAGCTCACATCGCGGTCACTGCGGCCACTGCCTTCTGCTGCTCGCTCAAATGCTCGCACGGCATTCTCCCACTCCTCGCGAATGAGCAACGCTTCACCTCTCCCGATCCAACCGTCCACTTCGGCATTGCCTTCTGACATCATTTCGCTAGCACCCTTGAGAGCCTCTTCCGACATTCCCAAGAGCGCATCGCACCACACTTCACCCTTCTTCGGCAAGTTAAGCTTGGTATATGCGCGGCACATTGATCGAAGGATGTGTGCGCGGCGCGGGCTGGAGAGGCGCATGTCAGGAACGGGCACCGACGAGGACGATGCGAGGAGCTCGGGGGATCCGTTGTTCTGGAGCGCCTCTTCAAATGCAGACGCGAAGCCGTCCCCGGGGAAGTCTTTCGATAGGCCGGCAACGTGTTTTACGACGCCCAACCAGTCGTTGTCTTGGATGAGCTTGTCGAGTTGGGCGAAGCTCTTGTCGAGTTTCTTGACGAGCCTGTGAGCGGGCTTACAGGCGGCCGAGTCGGGGTCCAGATGTAGACAATGCTTGAGCGGTGCGAGGTGCGAGGTGTGTGAAGATGAGGATTGGGAGGGTGGCAGGAGGAAATATGCCAGTCGGAATATGTGCATTAGCGAAGACGTCGTTGGTTGGGAGAGATGTGAGAGTCGGCTGCAGGCGAGTAACTCAGCATGGAGATAAAAGCATGCATATACCGTACTACCTGAGGTCGACGACGGCACCTTGGGGGTCACCTCCCGCGAGACTGCATTCGGCGCGAATTCGACGGATCTCGGTGCTGTGACTAGCGACCCGCAGGGCCTGCGTCGCCGCCTCCGAACAGACCGTCCAGAGCTGGGCGCGTTTCGCGTTGCTCGCCTTCTTCGCGGCCGTTTGAGCCTCTTTGATGTCTACCATCAGTTCGTCAATATCGGGACTGCCGGAGACCTTTGACGCGTAGGTATCGAGCGTGCTCTTCGCTTCTGCAAAGTTTCCATCCTTGGTATATATCTTTGCCATCATCATGATTGCCTTGTCGAACTCGCCAGAAGTGAGCTCGAGGACTTTGGAGAAATCATCAAGCGCGCTGGAATGTCTGCTGAGTGAGAAGTAGGCGGTAGCGCGTTTGTAGAAGAGTAGATAGTCGCCTGGGGAGAGGTAAATGGCGTCCGTGTACGCCTTGGCGGCATCACTAAAATGGCCAGCCGAAAGAAAGGCGTCTGCACGTGTAATGAGGGGTTGAAGATTTGGGTGGGCAATCGAACCGGACGGGTCGCCCAGAACAGGAGAGACCAGCAACAAAAGACCAGCAAGCGGAGGCAACCACATCGTTGACGGAAACCGAGACAAAGCCAGAATGTTGAACTTGCGACACGTTCACTTTCCCACAATAACCCGGCTTTAGGGTTAGGGTCTGTCCGAAACCTTTCAGTTGTACGTCATGTCACGTGACCGCGGAACCAGCGTTACAGACAACCCCATGTACGCGAGGACGCATGCTGAGGGACCCGTACCAAGGTTGGTTCTCTTAACCCCATGACGTACGTGGATCTCCTCACTCGCCATGCCACTTGAACGAGCGCCATACAATGCTGCCTCTAACAACCTAACCACTCATTGACAAGGCGACTTAGATCCAAGACCACCAGGTCACGGATTTTCATATTTGACAAGGTTCAGGAATCAAAGGATCCTTTGAACTCCATCGCAGGTAAAGGAAACGTCATCGACGACGACGATGGAGGGCATCCTTACACTACCGTCTCGATGGACCTTGGTCAAGAAAAGCTGCGTTCTCAGTCACATTTCTGGCAGAACAGAACATCCGCAACCGTTGTCCGCGAATCTGTGCCATAGGCGTCGACACCGATTTTAGGCGAATGTCTCTCACTCATGCGAACGCTCGAAGACCTGCAACGCGCGAAGCGATTGCCGCAAACGCAACCGTCGTATACGGAATACCCGAACGCGCAGGCCAAGTTTGGCAGTACGATAACCCCGAACCATATGTTCCGAGAACGGGGCGAGCCGCCAATCTCCGTTGGATGATCATTGGCAGAATGGTTGCTGAAACGTCATCGTCTCCGTAGTACGACTACGCCGAAGGCTGTGTGCCACGTGTAACTTGGAACACGATTATTGTTGGCGTGCCTCGTCACGTTTCACAGAAAATGTACCGTCCAACCTGGAGAGAAGCTCGAGGGCATACCTTCGGATCACTCAGCCCCCGCAGGATACGGAAGGCTGTCGGGGCTGTCATGAGCTGTCATCCGAGTCTGAGCGCATCGTACTGACTTTAGCGTCGAATGTCCGATATTCGGCAGTAGAAAGGCGAGATAAGCAAGTCCGGTGCTACGGCTAACTTGCGGGACGCCGATGGCAGTAGGTGCGTTTCCCTGGGTGTTTGCATTCCTTGAAGACTCTATTCCCTACGCAGCCCGACGTTGTGCTGACACAAATTGCGCCGCCAACCTCAAGAATGTTGTAGGCTTTCATATTTGACGATGCGCGGGAAACAAAGGTTTCGAACAGTGACCTTGGTCAACCAGCACGCGGAAATCGATACCACACATCCATTTCTGAAGGAGTATACCGTGCTTATGTAGACGGCCAGAGACCCGGCAGATCTTGGACGAACAGAGGGGTCCTTTTCGTGGAAAGAGCCGATATTTCCAATACCAACCGGACACATACAGAGTTCATCGCACTTCGACCTTGCGTTTCGCCCAATCTTCCCGTAATCGCGCTTCGACCAACTTGTCCAAATCTTTTGCAATGTCCACGGCGATGTTAAGGAGCCGGAGGATCTCATCTGGTGCCGTCGGCACGCCGCCCGCCTTGTGCATAACACATATCTCGCGCTGCGCGTTGAGTGCGATACTCATCGTGCCAGCACTCAGCCTTTGTTCTAGCAACGAGGGATCTACGATAGGAGGCGTCGTCGAGTCGAGGAAAAACGCAAAGGTGACACAGAACGGGGTGTGGTGAATAGCAAGTGGTACGGGGGCACGCTCTTCCGGCGCGTGCTACGATCAAAGGGTGTACACTCAGACAAATACACTTTTGGATATTGGGAGGTACAAACCACAATGACCTCGTCCCCAATGACTTCGACTTCCGCTCGACGAAAGTGTTTGAAGGCAACAATGCCGGCGAGACAAGCACAGTCGAGCAGGTTACCAGCGTCTGCGAGACAGTGCACCGTAAGACGGAGGTGCCAAACCTAACGAAACATGCTCATTAGCAGGTGGGACGGATGTACGACACGTGACGCACTCGTTGTCCAGCGACTATGCAAAGCGATTCCTTGTCGATCGCGTCACTCCGCCTCAGCACTTTGTCGAGCATCCGCGTCATTGCGACTTCCTCTTCAGACGGCCTATAAAGTTCGAAGGCACGCAAATAAACAATTTAGACGACGATCAGAAGACTATGAGGCCTACCGACCGACTTCGTAATCGACAGAGGCCATGGGGGAAATTTCAGAGTGGATGGTGATGATGCCTTCAAACGGCCGCTCGGGCGGTGGTTTCACCATCTTTGCGTCGACGTGGGCAACAACACTGTATGGACTATTCGAGGCTGCACGCGCGAGGCCGGTCCCTGACACGTACCGTGTTTTCCCAAGTGTACATTCGACCCAGCCTAGTTCTGGCCCGAAGGCGAGGGTAGGTGTCCGGGGTTGCAATCGACCGCGCCCGTCGAGACGAAGGGACTGCTTCAGTGCTTCGTATGTGAATTCTTTCTCGGGTATCGAGGGTGATGGAGGTCGCATTGCACTTGGCAAAGACGGTCAACCGCCGGCGTCGACCTCCATGATCCTTCGGCTTACGTACGCATACTCGACCATGGTTCGTCTGATCACTCACAATCTGCTCGCCTGCCATGCGAAAGGCTGCACCACCAACAACTTTCCGTTGCTGCTACAAGATGTCCAGATCGAAATGCGTGAACAAGAGTTCAACCGCGAGTTCGTCAGGAACTTCCTTCCGAGACTCGAATGGCGTGCCCTGGTAGACGCAGCTACTCTGGCGAGTCTTGGATCTCTTCTTCCCGGCTGACATTTTGAGCGATGTCTGCTAGTTGGGGAATACGTCTCTACCACTCGAGCAGCCAGAAATGACGGACGACGAGTTGTTACAAAAACTGCATCACGTCCTTCTCGAGGTGCGAGTTCCACTTTCATCCACACTGACCCGGCCTACAGCCTGACGTGTCACTTTTAGATCCATGTCGTTGAAGGTGTGATGATATGTCCAAATTGCAAGCATTCCTACCCGATCTCGAATGGCATTCCCAATATGGTGAGTCGGACCCTCTAGGAGTATTGCGTGACCGTGATGATGCTTTCTTCGATAGCTTCTAGCAGAACACGAGATTGGTTGATGTATGCCTTGAGTTTCAAGGCTATCTACACGTCTCACATTCATGGCATTAACAGTAGTGGGTCCCATCTAAACTGATCATGCCCTGCTATCTTTTCGAATCTTAAGGGCCAAGATAACAATGTTTGCCGGATTCTGTCCCGGATAGCCTCATGCACGCAAAAGTGCATACCAGCTATAGATGTATCTTGTGTTAGGCAATAACCGAGATGGGCCAGCTTTTGTAGACGCTGTCAACTGAAAACAGCGATTTCTCGGTCCTTTCGGCAAATGGCAACCTAGGTGTGCTCCGCTGGCCAAATTCTTGCCCTGTCAAATGGCAATCGATGCATGCAAAACTACCATCTCGATGTTGTTCTGTGTGATGTTGGCCATATCATGTGCTTCAATAGCTCACCAATTTCGAATCGTTATATAAAAGATATCCTGACAAATATACAAATAATGGCGAGGTGATGGTTGAGATACGACCATCACTGAATTAAACAGAGGTATGTTTTCGGGTTATGAAAGAGTGACAAATATCCTTCCCGGCTTCTGCCCTAGCCAGGTTGCTCAAGTGAGTTACTAGGCGGAGGCAATGTGCATAATGACAGTGGATAAAGGAATGTTGGTATTTATGTGGCATCGTGGCGGCCTGCAGTACCGTCCGACGCATGTTTTAGCAACATCCCGAAACGTCAAAGATGTTCCAACTCACCTCTTTATTGTACCGTCAAAGTGGTATTGAGATACACTACCTCGCTCGTTCCCACAAAAATGTCGAAACTGCCAGGCTCGACCACCCATTGGTTGCTGCAAGACAGGGCAAAAAGGAGAATTCAGAATCAGTCTGAATGTCCAACTCGAGAAGACGGTGAGAAGACTTGCTCGAGGGACCACACAGCAAGCTGACTCGACAGCACCTGGATGCTCACTGTTTGCGACTGCCCTGCACTAGGACCCACAGAGTCAGCAAAACAGACCGGCACGAACGCGACACACGATCGTGCTCCGGTGACTCACGGGATGTCTACTTTGGTGAAGCCGACCAGCTCCATGTTCGGAGTGACAACAGAACTAATGAGGTCCGTCATGTACACCTATAGCACAGTATTAGGCACAGAAAGCGACGGACATTTCGCTACCCAAACTGACCTGAACGACCTCCTTGCCATCTACCGAGCCTGTGTTGTGAACAGTCACAGTGACATTGAAATCATCGTCCGGTCCGATTATCGAGGGAGACAACTGCAAGTCAGTACTAAGGAAACCGGTAAGTATTCATTTGGCTAACCGGAGTGTGTGATAGTGGTACGCACTAGTTGAATGTCGTGTAACTCCATCCATGACCGAAACTCCATGTAGGAACGGGGGTGTCGAGGACGTACTAGTATCAAAGACCATGGGCTACAGAATGTGTGTTACGCATATCTGGAAATACACACCTGGTGTCCGAAAACCAGCGTATCATTCGGATAGATCATGCCAGGGTCAACCGGCCGCGCGCCTTTGATATAGTTGTAAAATGCGGGTGCGGTGGCAACGCTCCTTGGAAACGAGATAGGAAGTTTGCCTGCCGAAATATCAACTCGAGCACGGAAGAAAAGCCATCAGTCATACCAGATGGATTAACTGCTCCGAAGAGGACCTCTGCGATGGCAAGGCCACCCAGCTCCCCTGGATAGAATTGCTGAACAACGGCATCCACGTCTGTCATGCGGTGTCTTTTTTCAAAAGAATTTGGTTGGTAAAGAGAACGATTACCCACTCTCTTTAATCCACGGGTTGGTGACGGGCTTGCCACTCACAAAAACGACGATGGTGGGAGTTCCAGTAGCCTGAATAGCCTGGACCAGAGGGAACTGGGCACCTACGAGACTTAAATCCGATAAATCAACATGTTCGCCGGTCGTTGCATTAGTACCGGGAGTCCACAAGAGCGTTTGGTCAAGTGACCAGGTGCCAACCATGACAATGGCGACATCAGACGCTTCCGCTGCAGCGACGGCGTCAGGGAAACCTGATTGATCGTTCGACCAAAGTTTGCAGCCTTCGGCAAAGTTGATTTGGACCGATGTATTGGAAAGGAACTCAGTGAAACCCTGAAGCGGTGTTATGCCGTTGTTCGATGCATTGAAGAAGACATAATCGCCAAACTAGTACCAGATTGAAGACGCGTTGCGCAGACGGTAGAGAGTTTTCTCACCGTAACCCTGTCGGACTGTGGTCCTATGAGAGCAATGGAACTGATGTCGGTACTCAAAGGAAGAATGTTGTTGTTGTTCTCGAGAAGAACGATGGCTTCTTGTTCCATCTGGTGGAGAAGGTCTCTGGTAGCTTGTGTCCTCAAAGTGGAAGCGTAATCAGGGTAAGGATAAGGGTCTTAGAGAGGGACTTGAGCACAGCTCAAAATGATGCAGTCAGACATACTTTCAAAGAGACCGAGAGCAAACTTGGTTCTGAGAACGGTCCTCACAGTCTCATCAACATATTTGACATCAACAGTTCCGTTCGCAATTTGGTCTGTGAAATGCGTTAGGTAGCGGGATTAGATGTCTTTGGTACGCACCTGGCAAGGTCAGGTAGGTGTAGCTCCCGCCACCCATTTCACCGCTGAGCCCGTTCTCGAGTGTAAGCTTTGCGGCACATTCCCTAGTCGCACAAACTTGATGCATGCTGATCAAAAGGTCCACAGACCCTGCATCGGTGGTGACAAAGTACTGATAACCCCATTCCTCACGCAGCTACGACCATTGTCAGCAAGGTATTATCATGGACAAATTGCATACACCTTACAACATCGGTGAGCAGATCTATGAAAAGTCAGTAGCTTGTCCGCGAATAGGTATGTAACATACGTTTGTTTGCGACGTTGGGGACCCCGTCATAGCTCGAATAGGCAGTCATTATTGAGAGCGCAGTGACACACGCATAATTGAATGGCTTAAGATAGTAGGTTCGGAGTTCACGTTCTCCGCCGCTAACGGGCGCAATATTCCTACAATCCCGGGGTCAGCGGTATCCGTTAAATCAACTAGTCAGCGCACAATCCTCCTTGTGGACTACCGAAAGCCGTGAAGTGTTTGCATGTGGCAGCCATACGAGCGATCGCAGTTTCGCTGACATTGCGCCGGCGTCCCGATTGGAGACCCGTAACATAGGCCTGACCCATTTTACTTGTTCTGAAGAAATGTTGGTCAAGGTACCGACTGGTGAAAGGTAGACAAACGCACAAGTAAGGATCTTCACCGAAATTCTCCTCCGTTCTACCCCAACGAATCTCGCGGGACAAGTCAAGAACAGGGGCAAATACCTGAGAAAAACCCATCCCTTCTGCTTCGGTGGCAATTGTACTGGCAGCCTGTTGCAACAACGGAGCGTTAAAGGATGCCGCAAGGCCGATGGGGGATGGCCACGTCGTCCCATTATCCGTGAAACCATGAAGGCCTGGTGTCACTCTGAATCTACTAAGCCGCTCCGTACCAGAAGAAAAACTCACCCTCGGACTGAAAAATTGCGGGAATGCCGAGGGTGGTGTTCTCCATTAAGTACGTTTGTCCGACTGTGATAGCGTAAACGATCTTGTCCCATGGTGCGAGATAGCCTGCCCAGATAGCCCCAGCTTTGTATGCCATCATTTGTTCCTGTATCAAAAAAGTAAGCGGAGAAGACATAGAAGAAAACGTATATCACATACCAGACCGGTCTGATTATATGTGAGCGTATCGTCTAGTGGGTCAGTCATGTTCATCCAACCATCAATATCGCCTTGGATGCTAGACCACAACTGTGAGTGAAAACATAAGACTAAAGAACGACGCTCACAGCTGGGCGACTTTCTCTTGTATCGTCATGCGCGGGAGCAAATCCTCCACCCGGTCTTCGATCGATGCATTCGGGTCCTTGTAGATGGGAAGAGAACCGTCGCTGTTGGACCCTCTTGCTTCGAGCGAGAAGTGTAGACCATCGCGAACGCCAAAGTGACTGACAGTAGCAGTCGACAGCGTCACAAGTGAACCTAGTAAGAGAGCCCATACAGGAACCCGGCAGTGGAAGCTCTTTGCCTTCATGTTGCGTGTCCCCAATGAGTGGAAAGCGGGCTGACGTTGTGCTTGCGACCATTTATGTCCACGGCCGCTGGGCATCACGTGTCATTAGTGATGAAACCAAGCCCTGTAACTGTTGGAAGCACCACTCGGGCGTTGAGCACGAGACTAGTACGTACCTTCGGCTATAACGGACCTAGTGTCAGGTGGCAGCACTAGCGGACCGTCGGTCTGTAGCAGATAGCGAACTTGTTCGGGCCATAAGAGGTGAGTTCACGCATTGTCAGTGGTTCTCGGAGAAATTCGACGCCACCTGAAGTTTAATCATGATAATCTTCTTTCGGGCTTGTATCCTTCCTGGACCCATAATCCTCTGAGACAGTCGCAGAAAGCTCGAAATTCAGGGCAACTGAGTTGTCCGGTGTTGCTACTGTCTTGAAAAGTGTCATCCATCTTGGAGTAGATGAAACGGATCGAATCACGCATGACGTCGTGTATCAACAAGATTAGAATTCTACCATTCGGTTCGCTGTTTGACGTACACTCAACGAGTAACTGGATTTCATGCCACTAAAGGCTTTGAGTTGAAGTTGCAGTGATGCCGTACCATGCTCCTTATGTAATGTAATGCTTAGTCGGAACTTCCCGGAGTGAACGAAAAAATGCTGGCATTCACTCCGAGTGCTCGTCCAACGACTCCTCGAGCTCTGTCGCTGTTGTGGTATCCTTTGGAAGTTTTATTAAAAGCGGTGGAGTCTCTTCAAGGGGTATCAATACCTGATCCGCACGGTTCTGTCCTACGAGGTCAAGGCACCGAGCGACCGGACCAGACTGGGTGGGTAGCCGGGCACCGTGTTGCGTTTTTCCTCGGAGAGCTGATCGACCCATGGAATTCTCATGCTTTTCCGCTGTGTTCCGGGCCGTTGCCTGTGTTAATCGGACCGTGTCAACGAACTCAGGCCCTCGTGCCGTGCAGTATCCATTTGACGTTGTCAGCCGGTATCGTCGCATGACCGATTTTGACCAGAAGTGCGATGCGGCACAGGACGATGTGGGTCCTCATGTTCCCCGGAGTGGTGGTGTTAGCACAAGATCATCTGTTCTTGCCATGAGTTTGCGAGGTCTCGTCGGTATAATTGCTCTCCTGTCCTCACTTGCCATGGTAACCCCTTGGAACCGCCCTGCACCCTCCAAATTCAATGTTCCTGCCAGTGATGCAGTTGATCACGTGAATCCGTAAGTGGATGACATTCGACTTGTTTATGTCCTCGTGACGTTTGGCAGGCTGATTGGAAACGGCGGGGACTCGCCGAACGGTTCGGGAGGGATGATTCCCTCCACCGCTCCACCGTTCGCAATGACTCGATGGGTTGCTCAGACAAGGGTGAACTATGTTTCCGTCACGCCATACAACTATACAGATGCGTCTATTCACGGTTTCCAAGGCACTCATCAACCTGCTATTTGGATGGGTGAAAGCGGACAGGTTTCGGTTTGCCCTGGAGCCGGGAAGATCCGTTCACAGTTCGAGGATCGTGGTATGGTGTTCAATCATGAGAAGGAAGTCGTTTCTGCTAGCTATTATAACGTCGAATTAGAGGCTATTGAGGGCGGCAAGATATTC
>JBBPKK010000479.1:0-23179 GCA_038089215.1 Tylopilus vinaceipallidus
CCACGTGCGTCGCTCTGCTGCCCGTGTCGATCGTGTCGAGTGACGTGTTTCTGTCAGGATCAACACGCTGTTCAAGTCGATGGGTTGCAAGATCGCCAAGCTGACCATGAACGATCTCAAGCGACTCGGTCTGCCCGATAGCGCCGGAGAGACCAAGCGCGCTGTGCTCACCACGCCGCTCGAGTTCCCCAAGGCGCGGGTGAAGAGGCGCGGGTGAAGCGTTCTTCCCGCCGGCTGATGGCCGCCTCTTCTAGGAGTGCAGTCCGGGTGTCCTCTGGGCGCATTATTATGACGATCGCATCGCTAGATAAAGAAAAGAGTACGGATATATGCTCATCAGTAAATATTTTCTTCTACGTTTTCGCGTGACCGATTCCTCGAGGGGGCTGTCACGTGCCTGGCGCGTGGTGAACCTACAATGACAGCTGAGTTCATGGAATCCAAACAAACTCGCGTGGTCAGGACATTGTTTGCTTACCGGCAGATAAACTGACATTCGATGGTGCTGTTTAATGCGTCGGAACATCTTCCCAGCTGCTCCTTCATCACTCACCCCTCAGCGCGGAGGCCTCGCGCTGCATTGGACCCATTACAAGTCGAAAACAGGAATACGTGCCCGATGCAGGGCACGTTAGTATATGATCCGACGAAAGACCGTGCTTCAAACCGATAAATACAAGATGAATAAGTTGTGCCTATCGTGTTTGCTAACTATTGATCGAAGACACAGGCGTAAATCTGGCAGAGAAGGCGAGCCAACAGTATGGCATCTACCCCTTCTGAATTTCATATCTCTACTATTCCCCAAGAATCTTGATCTCCTCGTGGATAAAGTCGACGACAGTGTCCATGGTCGGCCTTTTATCTGGTTCCGGAAACCAGCAACGTCGCATGAACACAGCATGCCGATCCATGATCTCGGGGGTTTGAGCGTCGATGGGTTCCCTTCCCAAGTACTTGAGGTACACAATCTGTTCGGGCCGTCTCGTCCCGCAGTAAGGCACCGTTCCTGTAAGCATCTGAAATGTTTGGTCAGTGCTGTACTACATGAGGAAGATGGACAGATACACGAACTTGAAGCATAAGACACGCAAACGAATATACATCGCTCATCTTTGTCGGGTGTGGATCGCCATTATCAAAGTTGAAAAGTTCAGGTGCAGCCCAACGGGCACCGGAAACATCGTCATCATCTTTGGATCGTCGCCCACCGGGTTTCTTTACGGTGCCCCTTCCACGAATTACATCAACCGATTCCTAGAAGAATCAAAATCAGGCCGGCATTCGACATCATAACAAGAGAGCATCGACTTTCCGGTGTAAGATTACCGTACACGACGCCCTTGGCATGGTCTGTAACAGAGCGGACTCAGGGGCCTGGAAACTACTAGCAAAGAAAGGTCACTAACATCCATGGAGCGCGGTAGCCCAATCGTTTAACTAGTGTGGCATTATTAATCACGAATGAATGAATTTCGCTGTTCCACCTCCTGAAAACCTTGACTTACGACGGAGAGTTGATTGTACAAGGGCATGGGACAGCGCATATCCCACGAGATTCTGGCAGGTATCACTGATTGCAGTGGACGATGGATGAAGATCCCGAGTAGATTGTGTCCAACATCAATGCACGGGAAGGGACTGCAAATGTACTCCTGCAGAGAACCCCGTGAGCAATTCTGAAGTGAAAGCTGAAGTAACACACAAGGAGGGCAGAATAGAGCAACGATGCACCTGTGTTTCGTAGTCAGTGTCTGATTCTTCCCACTCGTGCGTAGAGAGTTGAGCGTGCTTGAACATGGTCGGTCGGTGGATGAGGTCAGGAAACAAACTGCGCGACTATGACAATAGCGGCCAGCCAATATAATTGATAGCATCAGACGACGACGACGAGAACAGGGGCCGCTCAACATCCTGTGGAAATAGTTCCTGGATAGCACCGCCACGAGCCAGTGAACTTGCTGCGAAAGCTGTATCATATCTGTCAAGCAGTATTTTTACGTAACATTTTCTGTCAGTCTTTAGGAGCTTTTGCAACCTCTGATTGGCTGACGCATGGCCAAGGCTGTAGCTGTCCCCAACTTTCGGCTGACTGATGATGAACGTTACAGACAGCAACCAATAGCACATTAAACGCCTTGTGAAAGTGCAGGGGTGGTTTCCTTTCCGATGCCAAAAATACAGCATTCGAATTATAGAATTTTCTGCACTTGACAGTGGAATGATGCAGTAGCATGACACAGCCTATCTGAATATTGATCGAGATCACTGGCTCGTCTCGTAGTATGGGGTAGTACTAAACGGTCGAACTTTCGACCATCGATGCTCATCCCTCCAAGATTGTTGTCCGGTCTATTCCTTAAGGCTTCATTCCCAGATCCAACTTTTGACTTGGCCAGGTGTGGCTTGCTTACTAGCGATGCTGCATATCCTCTGGTCACAACTTTACTCGTTCATCAACCTTGCACATGCACTCGTTCACCCAAGGCGAGTCTCACGAATCAGTAGGCTCGATCAACTCATGCCCCCTCTTCAGCATTCCCGTAGACATACCTGGTGTTCACTTGGAGCACATCCCCGGCCAACCAGAGATTTATCATGGCGGGTTCAGTCTATCCAGGAAGTGTTACTTGATAGGACGGGGCCCGAAGCCCGAAGTAGTACGCAATCATTTCGATGATCGTGATGCTGTGTCTTCCTCAGCAGCAACGCATTATACTAGGTCGTTGTCAAATGTCCTAAATATGCTTTTGATGGACCAGGAGTGGACGTCACAGGGATTCGCAAGGTGACTCTTCTTTACGCCACGCTCGTGCAGGACATTGATGTATAATATCTGCAGATCTTCGAACGGGAGGCCCGAATGTGGCGGAAGCTGCACCACCGGAACATTTTACCTCTCATCGGACTAACCCACCATTTTGGTCCGGTTCCGTGCCTGATCACACCATGGATGGACGAAGGTACACTGACAGACTTCATCCACCGTAACCATAACCAGCTTGGTATGGACCGCAAGTTCAACACTGTAGGTTTGTTCTGCAAACTCATGGTTTGTACTTACCCACGTTGCCCTTCCCTGCAGCTTCACGAGATAGCTAGTGGACTTCAGTATTGTAAGTAACCTCAGAGCACGAGCAAAAGCAATGCACAGACGCCGTCTTACACAGTGCATCACTCCGGCATCATCCATGGTGACCTCACGGGCTCTAATATTCTGCTAGACCAACATGGTCAAATTTGTATTTCCGATTTTGGTCTGTCCTTTGCATTCCGCGAAGCAGCCGAGTCGGTACCCTCCAGCATTTGCGCTTATCGGTGGGCCGCTACCGAGTTGTTCATTCATCCCGACCTGGAGAAGTCTAGACCAACGCCAACGACGAGCGCCGATATCTATTCCTTTGGTTGCATTGTTTGGCAGGTAAATAAATAATATTTATCTGCCGAGTATAATAACGATGATCAACAACCCAATCCAGGTTCTCTCCGGGAAGGTACCATTCAATCATATATCGAAATCTACCCATGTGATCATCCTAAAGTACGAGGGCAAGGACCCGTTAGATGAGCGCCCAGAAAACTTGTCGGTGAATCACTGGGCGTTCCTTCAATCCACATGGTCAAAACAACCGGAGAAGCGTCCATCTTCAGACGACACCCTTGTCTATGTGGCAGAGCAACTACAACGCTACTCCAGACCAAAAAGTCTGGACTTTGAGCGCGGGTCTGGGAATGAACCTGAGAAGCTGCTATAGCAATGTTTTTCCGTGTTATTCATTTTTTAATATGACTGCTGCCTAGTGCGCTAGACAGAAACGCGCATTAGGGTGCAGTTACTTTTTTTTTTTTCGCTTTCTGCCTTGTTTCCAGTCGTCGCGCTACTCTCTCATCAATTGTATTTTTTTTGTCAGGTTGATTGTTGGCCAAGGATTGGGGTAAAGTCGTGATTCATCCTTTCCGGTTGTTCTGTCGTGTTTCTCGCTCTCACTATGATCCGTATACCTGCATCATACACCGTACTATATGGCATTGATACTCAGGATCTTTTAGAGCTCAGGGAGACGCAGTACAGTCAACGTTCTATTATGTATTGCATATCAATGGGAGCGCACAGTACTAATTCATTATGAGATGTATGCTGTGTGCCACTTTTGTCCAACTTGAACTTCGTCTCGCCTTTGATGCGATGCAGATTGGGACGAACCGTATTACCCTTCTGCGCCAACATTTATGACCATGATTTCCAGGGAAAAAAGTGCCAACTATGACTCTGTCGAACCCGATTTCAAGTTACCCACGAGAACGGAGGCTACCCCACCTTGAGCGTGTTGTTTATCAACGCAAGTACTATGGGTGGAAGGCTACCGCCGCCTCAGTCCCGCCTTTGCATTGCGGTCTAGTAGAGCCGCGTGACTCGTAGAGGATGTGGGTCTTTCTTTATGCAAGTCTCCTGGGACCCCTTCAGTTCAAATGGCAACGGCGGCGATTCTTCACAAAGCGGCGGGAGTCATATGGTCGACACGCCCGGCGTTTTCTGTGCTTGACTGGTAGACGGAAATTGGACAGTTACTTCAAGCTCATCCTTTGGGTCATGCGCCACTCAATCTCGGTTAGGACGGACGACGACCTCTGCGGGGTAAGTGGAGAACGCGAACACTTACGGCCAGAAGGCGGAGGCAAACGTCCGTTTCGGTAACCGCGTTGTCGCGCCAATGACTAACCCAGCATGACCCCACGAGAACAGGTAGTTTCCGTCCTGGCCGCGCGATTGCGAGTGGATATGAACTTGTGGCGCTCACAGATTCTTCTTTGTGGCGTCCTGCCTATTGAATATGGTTGCCCACAATCTTATCTTGTGCAGAGGGGCCAGAACATGGTTCTTTTGACGAGAGGACATAGGGGTCTGGTCGGTGGCAGTGTGGATATTCTTCTGTTCAAGTCCAAAGACGGTCAGAACCCGCGGTTATGACGGCAACAACAAACCATGGCGCCATTTGCAGTTGAAGGAACGCGGAGAAAAATTGTGACGGGAGAACCTGCTTTGGAGCCAGAGGAATGTCCTGTTACGCCCCCCTCGACAGGTATAAAGCCAGTAACCGTCTCTGCCAGGACACCCAGCTCCTTCCATCACACCCAACACACCAATGGCTGATATCCCTGAATCACGCGGTTGCAAAATCTTGTCCCTTGTCGACGGCAACCCAGCTGCCAGCGTCGGCCTGGAAAGGCCGGCATTCCAATTCGTCCGTTTCAACAGAGAGGTGCAGCGCGTAGGGCCGATTCTTCGTCACGTTCTTCGTCACGTCGCTCACCGTCGCGCCCGCAGTGGACCATCCGCAAAGCGGAGGACGACACCTACCTGCTGAGCGTCGACGGTTATCCCTACGTCGGGGTGCTCGACGGCAAGGTCGTCGCCTCTATCAACCCAGAGCACGAACAAAAGTGGACGCTCGCGCGCCAGCAATTGCAAGAGGCCTTTACGTGAGTTTCCCCTCGACATGCCGAGGTTCGGGATCGCATTTTTTTTATCCCCGCTCACCCGGCGCCTCTCAGTATCGTGCTGGCGAATGAAAGTCACATGGGATGGACGATTCAAGACGAGAGTGTTGTGGAGAGCAGTGAGGTAATGCGAACGTCGTGCCGTCTCCCTCCCGACGTGGCAGGCTGATCGGTGTCGTAGATTGAGATCAAGCCGATCATCGCGACCCATTCTTTTCCGCCCCGCTTCTTGCCGACTCAACTCTTCAAGTTGGAGTTCGATGGCGAGGAGTGAGGAAGAAAGCATGCGAAGCTGGCTGTCGCGGCAGCACGGGATCTGTAGAATGTAGTGCTAGGAAATCGTTGAGGATGTTGAAAGAATAACCATGATGGAATCACTATGATGGCGCTTGCTTTTATGAACTTCAAGTCAACCGAACTTGAATGTGCTTTGCATGGCAGGCGTACTGGCATGATCGTCATCAGTGGTTTATTTACTAATCTGGTAGTCAAATGAGCACTGGCAAATTCCATTCCACTGCTGGTAAATGATGGCATGTGAATTCTCGGATGAACGTAGGGACACCAGCTTGATCACTGGCAGTTGAAAGCGGAGAACTCCCCAGTGCAACTCAAGAAGCGAAGAAAAGTACCTTGCAATGGTTCGTCATTGATGTACTGTATAATCGCCAAGCGAACCGTCTATAGAAGCTCGGTTTTTCAACGACTCTATCTATGGTCATTACATCCACCGGATAAGTAGGTATTCCACTCCTTGCGGTGACAAGAATGCACTCAAAGCCCGATCTCGTCAGCGTATGGCAATGTCTTGACATCACCGACCACAACAAACGTTGGTGCAGCCTTGGTGAGCTCGGAGACAGCCTACAGAAGCAGATTCGATGACAGGGAAACATGGGTATGCGCCAAGGAACTTGCCTTGGAAACAGCAGTCGCATCAACCTTGTTCAGTGCAGCCAACGTGTCCTCGACCGAGGCACCCGCGTTCGAGAAAATCTAAAAGTACCATCGTCAACCAAACCCCCCAAGAGGGGAACGCGGAGAAACGTCGGACGGACTCACCTTGCCACTGATAGCGTCCACTAGACCCTCTCTCCCCTCAACAGCAACGGCAGCGGCAAATTTGGCGCGTGCAACAGCAATCTTGAGTTCATCTCCGCTCAAGGGCTTCTTCAGCCTTTCGACGACAGCTTTGGCAACCTCTGTGACACTCTTCGTATCAAGGCCCTGCACGAGAACCCCAGTCAAGAGAGCATCGGAGTAAGGAAGGTGGACCGAGGTGACAGTTGCCGGAGCGCGGGGCGTAGAAGGCCATTTGAGCGACTGGGTCGGCGCAATATGCGCACTAAGGACAGAGAGCACAGGTGACGGCGTCGTAGTGCCAAAGCCAATGAAGACAGTCTGAGGGCCCTCGTGCAGGTCAATTCTTGTTGAACCACCAAAGTATGTCGAAGGTGTGGTCGTGATGGGGGAGCTAGTAGGGAGAGCAGAATCTGCGAGTGCCTTGTCGACGAGCTCTGCAAGGCGTGCCGAGTCAATGCCAGTACCGACGACAGCGACGTTGCCCGAGGTGAAGACTTCTTTTGCAAACGATTTCACGGATTCGAGGGGGGCATGAGATTGGGGGCCCGCGAACAGAGATGCACCGAGGCCAGTGCGGAAAGCAAGGGCGTGTGCGGCCTCGACGGCAATGGTACTTGGTGTTCGGGAAGCAGCAGCAGCTTCATCGTGGACAACAGGGAGAACGTATTCCGTGTATTCATGAGGAAGGAATTTGGAGGATGTGAGGATGGAAGTTAGCACAGAAGTGAAGAAGGACCTGCAAATCGTATCGATACCACGTCCAGCAAACGATGCAAAGACACGTACTCGTCGCCGCGGAGGAACTCGGAGTTGAAAGCGAGATATTCGCGCGACAAACTGGTGGAGAGAACACCACCGTAAAGTTCGCTTTCGCGCACCGTTCCGAGCGTCGACCGCTTCGCCGTGCTCTAAAACGCGGTAGTCGGTGCAATTTTTTTTAAATGAACAGCCAAGAAAAAAGTGGAACCAACCTTGAAAGCAAAGTTTTTCAAGGCATGGGCGACACCAGGAGCTGGTTCGTACCGGCTGCCAGCCTTGATGAGAAAGGTGACGGCGGTTGTTGGTTGACCGTTATCGACAGCTGCGACTTTTATGCCAGATGCCTTTGCATCGACGACGGTGGCAAAGGAGCGCGCCAGACGTTTGGCGGTCGACGCCCGAGTTGCTTGCATGGCTCGGGTTGGATGGTCGGATTGATTTTTGGAATGTCGCGGGCGGAGTTCGCTTACGGTCAATTCCGAGTTTATCCGAACAGCGCTAAGCCATCGCGTTACGGCTTCTAAAATGTCGTGTTGTTAGTGAATATCTCAGTGCCAATGGACCCGGGTCAAAAGCTGACATTCCCTTCACATAGTAAACACAAGCACGCATCAGTGTCGCAAAATTCTGAGAAAGGATGGTTATCATTCATCTGCCGGCCTGTCGAGTGGTTTCCGAGGGAAGATTGATAACGGTCGTTGCTAATTTCGGGGCTTCCGGGCTATCAATGTCGCGTTACATCCCTATGACATGCATGGCATGATCATGGGTTGGGCTTGCTCGCCCCTATATAAATTTGGACCACAGTGGCCCCGAGCGATTCAACATGTCCCTCCCGACGACCATCCGCGAATACCGCAGCCAGGTCTGTGTTTCTCACCGTCTCTTCGCGGTTCGTCACTCATCGTCACCATGAGTTCGCGATTCTGAATGTCCCGTTCGCACAGCCGAGAGCAACCGAAGTGACCATCAAAGTGCATGCAGTCTCTCTGCAAGTAAGCGACGTTTCATTTCACGCGTCACCTGCACCGACATATCTGCCCCAGTACCGTGACCTCCACGTCTCAAAGGGAAGGTATTCGGGGTCTGTCAATTCCTTATTCTACCGTTGGATTTTGTCTTATTGCCACTCGCCCACAGCCAGAAGAAGAATGTCGTTCCCTGCTCCGACGCCGCTGGCGAGATCGTTGCCGTTGGCGAGGACGTCAAAGGTTGGAAAATCGGTGATCGTGTCTCGCCGAACTTTGCTCTCGATCATGTGCATGGTGACGTCACCGAGGCCATCAAGAACACAGGCCAGATTGATGGCGTCTTGAGGGAATATATTAATGTGCCCGCCCATGTAAGCGGTTAGCAGACCTCCTCGATTTCGTATTGACGCTACATAGTCCCTCGTCAGGATTCCAGACTATTTAACGTACGAGGAGGCTTCAACCTTGCCATCAGTGTCTTAGTCTTGTCATCGTAGTGATCCGCTCAACAATGTTGCACCTTAAAGCTGCTGCATTGACTGCATACAATGCCTTGCTTGGAGCTGTTCCCCTCAAAGGCGGTGACTGTGTTCTCGTTCTTGGTACTGGTGGTGTTTCCATGTAAGCACGTTCGTTCCTGTACTGTTTCCACTGACCGTTGCGCAGATTTGGTGCTCAGATTGCTCTCGCTTCCGGGGCCACGGTCATCGCGACTTCCTCGTCCGACTCCAAGCTCGAGATTGCGAAAAAGCTCGGTGTACAACACCTCATCAACTACAACACGAATCCTGACTGGGAGGACGAGGTACTTACAATCGTGAGTGATGGCAGTCTTCCGGTGGTATTCAGAGTATCGTTGACCATCGGACTCGGGTTAGACAGAGGGAAGAGGAGTCGACCACGTTCTCGAGGTATGCAGTCGCTGGCAAATTACCATAATGTTGAGAATGAACCCGCACCCCCTAGGTCGGCGGACCGAACACGATCACAAAGTCCATCAAAGCCGTTAGATATGCTGGACAGGTCCATGTCATCGGATCGGTGTCTGGCGTAAGTCATGTGATCCCTGTAGTTACTGAACCATACTCAAGTATCGCATCTGCGTATAGGGTGATAGCGGTATACCCGTTCGGGCCGCGACCCACAAGGCCGCCACTTTACGCGGCCTGCTGATCGGCTCCGTCAAGCAGTGAGTGACATCTCTAGAGCCAGACGTTTCCGTTGTTCACCGGTTGGCACACTAGGTTCGAGGACATGAACCGTCTGTTCGTCGCACGCCACATCCATCCTGTCATAGACAAGATATTTTCGTTCGAAGAAGTTATCGAGGCGTACTCATACTTGGAATCACAGCAGCATGTAGGCAAGGTCGTCATCAAGGTAACACACAGCTAGATTACACGGCTAAATAATATATACGTTTGATTGTTCTAGTTGGACCGGGCAGAATTCGGTTGTCGTTCCGAACGTTCAATCCGTTACATGCCATGTGAGATGCAGTGTTCCATTCCGGCTCCATTTGGGTGGCGTGGTCGAAACAAGTCGAAAGAACGTTCCTCCGGCTTGGCTTGGGCGCGTTTTTGCAGCAACGACTGGGGGCAGTCAGCGCTTGACACGTCATTCTTAGCAGTGGCGCTCTTAGTTTCTAAAGCGTCAAGTGAGGAATTGATGTCCCTTGTTTTAGACTGCGCGCAATCCCAAGTGGGAATAGCAGAGGGTCAGTCGCCTATCGTACACCGGTTAGTTGTAGTACGGTCCGACAACGGATGGCTCAACCGGTGAGTTGGTTCCCTTCTTCATTGTTTCCGTTCCTTATAAGTGCATGTGATGGAACGAGAACAACTCCATTCCGTTGTAATTTACCATGGCCCTTCCAGAAGTCATCCGCGAGTACCGCAGCCAGGTTTGTGTCCCTCACTGCTTGCTTCGTGATTAACGCCCATCTCGACGCAGGGTGTCGGTCACCACAACTTCGTTATTCGGGATGCCCCGCTTGCGAAGCCGAGGGCAAATGAAGTGACCATCAAGATCCATGCGGTCTCTTTACAGGTGTGTCACTTGCGGTTCGGTGGTCAATCTGCTATACGTTCACGTGCCTTGCGCAGTACCGCGACCTCATCGTTTCCAAAGGCTGGTACCCAGGGCAAGTCCATCAACTTCCGCTCTTTGGCTCTCCGTAACGACCCTCGTTTAACCTGTTAACAGACAGAAGGAGGAGGTCGTTCCTTGCTCCGACGCCGCTGGCGAGATCATGGCGGTAGGGGAAGACGTCAAAGGTTGGAAACTTGGCGATCGCGTCTCGCCAAACTTCTCGCTCGATCATGTCTATGGTGACATCACTGAAGCCATCAGCGACACTGGTCTTGGTGCCCAGATAGATGGCGTCTTAAGGGAGTATGTCAATGTGCCCACGCATGTCAGTCGTCGGTTCGGTTTCTCTACATCTAGACGCCCGTATTGATATGGCATAGTCCCTCGTCAGAGTGCCAGATTATCTGACGTACGAAGAGGCGTCGACTCTGCCGTTAGTCTTCGCGTTTTGTTTTTTGGAGAGATTTTGATGAACAGTACTACATTAGATGTGCCGCATTGACCGCATATAATGCCCTGTTCGGGTCCGTTCCCCTCAAGGGAGGTGACTACGTTCTCGTCTTGGGCACTGGCGGGGTTTCCATGTAAGCCTATCAAGCCGCTTCTGTACCGCATCTTGGCAAACCGTCTGCAGCTTTGCTACTCAAATTGCGCTTGCGTCTGGTGCCACTGTTATTGTAACATCATCGTCAGACGCCAAGCTTGAGACAGCGAAGATACTTGGTGCACAGTACCTGATCAACTACAACACAAACCCTGACTGGGAGGACGAGGTCCTCGAGATCGTGAGAGTTCGATGACATGTCGTTTCGCAGCGTTATTGACTATGCGACCCGCCAAGACCGAAGGAAGAGGCGTCGACCACGTCGTTGAAGTAGGTCGTCGTGGATGTATTACCGTCGTCGTCAGAACGAACCTGCTTCTCCTAGGTGGGCGGGGCCAACACGATGTCAAAGTGCATCAAGGCTCTCAAATACGCTGGGCACATCCACGTGATCGGCATCGTGTCGGGGGCGAGTTGCCCTGTTCTTGTCTACGATTGTTTGGTCACATTCCATCTACACAGGGCGACGGCGGCATACCTATCGACGCTACGATCTTCAAGGCAATCACCTTCCGCGGTGTTCTCGTTGGATCCGTCAAGCAGTGAGCCACATGTTCCTCCAATCGCCGGTCCCATTGCTCATGGGCGAATGCGTAGGTTTGAGGAGATGAACCGTCTGTTCATCGCGCGCCAAATCCACCCTGTCGTGGACAAGGTCTTCTCGTTCGAAGAAGCCATCGAGGGGTACTCGTACTTGGAGGCGCAGAAGCATGTGGGCAAGGTAGTCATCAGAGTAACAAGGGACTGATTCAGCCTGAGGGGGGAAGCAGAGTTGAGCGACTGTACTGTATGCGCGGTGTTTCTCTTGTCACGTCTTGCACATCCGTGCGCTTCGACGGGAGGAGTCCGGTCCTTCCATAAGGGCACAACGTAAATGGGGTATGCAGAAGAGCTGTATCCGTGGGCGTTACAGAACGGTAAACCTGGTTTCATGGAGCGAGACAGACCTGCCAGTGGCTCGGGTTCTCCTGCTTGGCTCTGCGCGAGTCGGATACTAAACTGTCCGGTGGAGATGAGAGAGGCCGGAGAAGGGCTGGCACGGGCCGCTCGGGTGACTCGCTTGAGGTCACCACCACCACTTCGTCAGGAAAATTACTGGCGGTGTTGCACTCCTTTCCAGTGAGGAGGTGACTTTTTTGTGGGCCACGTCCAAGGCAGTGCAGTCGACGGCGGAAGGTGTCCAGGTACATGTCCAACACCGACATACCCCTTCACACCCTCCCACCCAAGTCACGATCGCGCGCAGGCTACGCTCCCCTCATCGACCAACACGACTTCAATTCGCAACCAGAGGCAAGAACACCGAACATGCACACAGCCGCACGCAGGAGCGTTGCTGCGGTCCGGAGCCCGACTCGTGGCTTCAGGAGCGGTCATTCGAAAGGCAAGGGAAAACAACGTGAGCAGTATGTAGACCACTCCGACGAGGAGGCCACGTTGCTGGGGCACGTCGAGGGCGGTACGGACGGCGACCCTGACGGTGACGACGACGCGGATATTGGTGCTGAAGCAGGGGGCTCGACCAGACTGAAGCGCTTGGAGGGTTCGCAGCTATCTGGGGTGCGTTCTCTCCCTTTGCGAGGTGGGTCGTCGGCATTCATCCCCCGGCGCCCACAGCGGTCATCGACACCAAGTAGACTGAGGAGCAGAGGAAAACAGGATAGATCGCGCACCGTCCCATTCAGACCTCCAGGTATGCATTCCTTTTCGTCTTGCTGGTTGTTGATCCCCGTCCATAACGCCCGGCTCAATTGCACCCTACAGACAAACTTCAATCTCCCTTCCCTCCCAATATCGTGCGCAACCAGAAGTACAACATCTTCACCTTCTTCCCTGTTGTTCTATACGAGCAGTTCAAATTCTTCTTCAATCTGTATTTTCTGCTTGTCGCTCTTTCACAGTTCGTCCCTGCACTCAAGATTGGTGTGTTCGACATACACTCTTTCCCCCTCGCCTCTCACGCGTTTGACGTCGTTTAGGGTTTATATTCACATACATTGCACCGCTCGCATTCGTCCTATGCGTCACAATGGGAAAGGAAGCCTACGATGACTACAAACGAAATCTCCGAGATCGTGAAGCCAATTCCCAGAAATACTTGATACTCGCGCCTCCTTCCTCTCACAAACGTATAGGCTTCCACTCGTCCGAGACGGCGACGCTATTCGAGGTTTCCGATGCCGACCCACACGACCCATCACACTCTCGACCAGACTCAGGCCCACACACACGCTCCGTTCCGTCCTCTTCACTCAGAGTTGGTGATCTCGTGCTGCTTGAGAAGAACGACCGTGTCCCTGCGGACATGGTTCTGCTTCGAACATCCGATCCTTCTGGAACTTGCTTCATACGCACTGACCAGCTCGATGGCGAGACGGACTGGAAAGCTCGCGTGGCCGTCAGTCTAACCCAGGGCTTGAAAGGAGGCGAAAGAGACATTATGATGCTCGAGGGAGAGGTTTACGCCGATGCGCCGATCAAAGATATTCACAACTTTGTGGGCACGGTAACGGTCCAGTCGACGGCTGACTCGGGACGCTCACATGGGCATTCCACTCCGAGTATTGAACCTCTTTCGGCGGAGAACATGCTTTGGGCGAATACTGTATTGGCAGCCGGGTCCGCCGTGGGATTCGTGGTTTACACGGGGAGTGAAACGCGAGCAGTTATGAACACGAGCCATCCCGAGACAAAGGTCGGACTGTTGGATTTGGAGATTAATAGACTTGCCAAGGTACGTCTTGTTTCCTTCTACTAAACAATGTTGTTGCCAACACTTTCTCTGATCATATTGGACACTGGGTGCTAATGGAGGCTTTCCATAGATTCTGTGTGCGGTTACGTTTGTCCTCTCCGTTGTGCTTGTAGCATTGAACGGATTCCGTGGGCTATGGTATATTTACGTGTTCAGGTTCTTAATCCTCTTCTCGTCTATCATTCCCATCAGGTACGTTTCTTCAGCTCCGTGACGGTCTCCTTTCCTGTTTGTATCTTGCTCCTGTTCTCGTTCCTCCGTTTGATCCTACCTGTCTTTGGTGGCTTATTTCCTCTCCCCAAAGTCTCCGCGTTAACCTCGACATGGGCAAAACGGTATACGCGCAGCAAATCATGTCGGACAGTGAGATTCCTGGAACGATTGTCCGTACAAGTACACTTCCAGAGGAACTCGGAAGGATCGAATATTTGCTGAGCGACAAAACTGGAACGCTGACACAAAATGGTTCGTTTTCCTGTTGTCGACGCCATTCGATATGCGATTGACAGAAATTATACCAGAAATGGAGCTGAAAAAGTTGCACATGGGGACAATATCTTATGGGTATGATGCGATGGACGAAGTTGCGCATCAGCTTGCGATGGCGTTTGGAGCTGAACAGGGTACGTTACGCTTTCGCTTCCTCCCCTCAAGGGATCGTGACATGTGAATTTGCAAGCCGCTGGATCTGGGTCACTCGCGACGGGTGTGCAACTTGCTACTCGTGGTCGCAGAGACATGTCTTCTAGGTTGCGAGATGTCGTCCTCAGTCTGGCGCTGTGTCATAATGCACGTCTTCTTTTGTCTGCATTCACTTACTGTCTGATCGTTTCGTTGTTCAGGTCACTCCTGTAACCAACGATGACGGGACGATAACCTACCAAGCGTCCTCCCCCGACGAAGTTGCCATCGTCAAATGGACAGAGTCTGTTGGGCTGACGCTCACCGCACGGGATCGTACGTCGATGACCCTGCAAACGCCGGCTGGTTCCTCACTCAACTACGACATCCTCGAACTCTTCCCCTTCACCTCCGAGTCAAAGCGAATGAGCATCGTCGTCCGTGAGACCCACTCGGGCGAGATTCTGTTCTTGCAAAAGGGTGCGGACGTCGTCATGGCTAAGATCGTGCAAAAGAACGATTGGCTCGAGGAAGAAACCGGGAACATGGCGCGCGAGGGACTGAGGACGCTGGTCGTTGGCCGGAAGCGCCTGACGCCGCAGCACTACGCCGCATTCAAGCAGCGGCACCACGAGGCGAGTGTCAAGACCGAGGGCAGGAACGAAGCGATGGCGGGTGTCGTCGCAGAACACTTGGAGCGTGATCTAGAGCTGCTTGGTCTGACGGGCGTCGAGGACAAGCTGCAGGACGAGGTCAAGTCGTCGCTCGAACTGTTGCGGAATGCGGGCATCAAGATCTGGATGTTGACTGGGGACAAGATCGAGACGGCGCGGTGTATCGCGATATCGACCAAGCTCGTGGCGAGGAACCAGTACATTCACGAGGTCGCAAAACGTGAGTCCGACGCGCTGTCTGTCGATGTCCTTGGCGCTGAGCAAGGTTTGGAGTGAAAACGTCGGATCAAGTTCGCGACCAGCTCGAGTTTTTGCAGTCAAAACTCGACTGCTGTCTTGTCATTGACGGTGAATCTTTGCAAGTACGTTGGGCTCCTTTCGGCGCATTTGTCCCACTTATCGTCGTCGTGAAAGCTGTGCTTGAACTTGTACAAGAACGAGTTCATCGAAATCACTACGAAGCTGTCCGCTGTTGTCGCATGCCGTTGTTCCCCTACGCAGAAAGCGGATGTGGCACGTCTCATTCGCCATTACACCAAGAAGCGGGTATGCTGCATTGGCGATGGTGGCAATGACGTGAGCATGATACAGGCTGCAGACGTCGGTGAGTCCAGCCGCTCGTCAATCCTCTTATTCGCCCTCACCAAAACACATTCTTGTGCTTCCCCAGGCATTGGCATCGTGGGCAAGGAGGGCAAGCAAGCCTCCCTCGCCGCCGACTTTTCCGTCAACCAATTCAGCCACCTTACCAAGTTGCTCATGTGGCACGGCCGCAACTCGTACCGTCGTTCTGCCAAACTTGCGCAGTTCGTCATTCATCGCGGTTTGATCATCTCCGTGATGCAAGCGGTGTTCTCGGCGATCTTCTACTTTGCGCCGATCGCACTATACCAGGGCTGGCTCATGATTGGGTATGCGACCATCTACACGATGGCGCCTGTGTTTTCGCTCGTGTTGGACACGGACGTGAACGAAGATTTGGCGTTGATATACCCCGAGCTGTACAAGGAACTGACAAAGGTGTGGGCCGTGTTGTCTGCTGGGGTTCGTTTGTAAACGTCTTTGTAGGGTCGGGCACTCTCGTACAAGACGTTCTTCCAGTGGTTGATGATTAGCGTATACCAAGGTCCGTATGATCCCGAATTTTACCAGACCCGTCTGCATGGTTTGTTGCATCCAGGCGCAGCGATCATGCTCATGTCCCTCGTGCTATTCGAAACTGAGTTCCTGAACATCGTCTCTATCTCTTTCACTGCGCTCGTCCTGAACGAGCTGATCATGGTCGCGTTGGAGATTACAACTTGGTCCGCTTCTCTCTTTTTCTTGCCCTGCGTTGTTTGTTGACCGCGCACATAGGCATACGTACATGGTCATCTCGGAGGTCGTCACGCTCTTCCTCTACATCATCAGCATTGCCTTCTTACCGGCATACTTTGGTGCGTCGCTCTTCCAGATCCGATGCCCCCCTTTGACTGACTGACCCATGTGCAGACCTGGAATTCGTCGTGTCCACGCGTTTCGCATGGAAAGTGACGGTCATCGTGGCGATCAGCGCGCTCCCGCTGTACGTGATCAAGTTGATACGGAGTCGGATCGCGCCCGCCGCGTCGAGCAAGCTGCTTTAGAGATTTCGGACTTGGTTTATCTACTACCGTAGTCTTTTGTGTCGTTCGGATATACGTTATTGTGGAAACATGACCTATCTTATTTTCTCATCTGATGGCAAACGTGTGATGTCACGTGTTGCATATGACACGCCATGAACAGCCAAACATACAGTATCTTGCATATCTTGTGAGCAAAATTTCTTGTCAGGTCTCAACTTCATACATGCATCGATCAACAAATTTTAGCTGGCAAACACAAGGATAGGAATGCACAGGGCTCCACTCAGTCGGCCTAGGGAACGCAACAGGCAAACAGAACGTGATTATATCAAACCCGGTGGAACAGACGCCCTATCATCACCTGAAGCACAGACGTGCGACGCATAACTGTCCCCGTTCGGTGAAATGTGGCCCATCTCCTGCACCTTGATCTGCAAAGGCCAAGAGCTAGGGAAAAAAGCGGGCGCCGAACAAGTCTCCCTCCGCAAACGAGAGACCCAGATCTGTTTTAAATAAAAGATGGGCACGTTCCCAAAGAACGCTGGGCGGTGCAAGCACGTACAACCGGACCGTCTCCATGTCCCCGCAAATTCCTAGTCGTGATCAAACGCGCCGAGGTCCTCCACGGACTCAGCGATCTCTGGTCCCAGCAGCTCCTGCGCGACGGTCTGGACGGCCGTGCTTCGAAGCCTGACACGATGCGACGCGTGAGCACGACGACGACCGCGAAGACGAGGGGGATTCCGACCCGGTGGCATACACGATCAAGTCCGCAGTCGCGCGCGTGCCGTCCGCGGAGACGAGTCCCGACGGGCTCACGCGTGCGACCTCCACGCCGGCCTTGACGGCGATCTGGGGACGCGTGTGAAAGGCGGGTCTGTCGTCAAATGGCCGACGGGACACGGTTGCCTCGCCGGTCGTGATGAGCGACGCGCAGCCCCTGTCGATGCAATATCCGCCTGGAACAAGGGCAGTGACAGACGGCGATGCTTGTCGGGACGCGCCTTACTTTGGCAGACGACGAGACAGTCGACAAGGTTGTCGTTGAGTCCAGGCAGGAGGTAGCCGCACGCTGGAGAGGGGCAGGAGGAACCCCCCGCCGACACCTGGAGAGAACCACAATGGAGTGGGTTGGGACGAAGGCTAATGTACTGACTGCACTGACTCCGCTCGGCTCCTCCCGAGGCCCCTGACCTGCACTACCACAACGTGAGCAAACCGTCGTACAGAACCTTGGCTGAGCACCTGATAAAACGCGGTGCGCTGAGGCCACTACGCACTTGTCAACTTGGTCGTTCATCGTTGCGACCCCATATTCCCCGCCTCGAATGGAATGGCGGTGTAGAAACGATCGGCGACGTCGATCGGAAGAATGTCTGGTGCAAAGTATCCGTCGATCTGTCAGTCGGGCTTTGGATGATCAAAGGCGATACTCTACCTCTAAACGAGTGGCACATGGCGTCACGACTGGCAACGGCGGTGGAGGAACGTTGTACGAGGGTTACCTTGGAACCATTGGTAGCAAGGTCTTGGGTAATGTCGTGACCTGAGCACCCCACACCAATGACGATTGCGTCTTGTCCCTCTGAAACGCAAGATTTCAAGTACTGGCTCTAGTGTAAACAGATGCCCCTGAAAGTTGACTAACAAAACGGACGTTAATCGAGCGAAGACATATCATACCTTTGCCGGTATGGATGGGATAGAAGGAACTTCACTTTTCAGTGAGGAAATTAGATATCACAGTGATGGGGGACTGGTCTGGCTGGGAGACGATTATCGTTCACTTGAGTTTCGAAGCGTCATACGAAGTAGTCGTATGGGCTGAAATGAAGAGGTAAGGGTTCTGTGATATTCGTCAAGATGGTCCACAACTCGCGCACGTGGGATATATTCCCGGGGACGGGAGGAAGGGAAAACAATCTGGTGCTAGTCAACCGACTTGAAGAGGCGGCATTGACCGACGCCCACTAAACACCCTCGGAGTGTTTGTCTCGAGGGTCTTGTATCGAATCCTCCAGCTATTGCCCACTGCAGCCGATTTCTCCAAAACTAGGGTGTGAACGGCGATATTCTCCAGTCGGACAGTCAGCTAGGCCGCACTGTCCAGCGCCAAGGTCGACTGCTCCGTATTCCATCACATCCCTCCTCTCGAAAGGTCAATCGAGGGGCACACTCCCATTCTTAATATAACACTCTGAAACTCTGCGCAAGCGATCCATGGTGCTCACGAAGCACTATGCCTTCCAATCCCCACAGTCAGTTTGAACGAGGGTGAAGATGCTGCAATGGCTGTCTGAAACTGGATGATTCCTTGAACAAAGGTTTAATTGGGACCAGCTCGCTTGAGCAGGACGCCTGGCAAGATTTCGAACTGGGTGGGCTGCGCGATAGCCACACCGCTGGACAAGCACCGTTGAATTTCGCGCCTGGAATACAGCGTGCGGTAGTCGGGAGTGAAGGCCAGCAGATCCCGCCAATAACTGGCATCTACGAACGACTTTTCAAGGGAAAAGTTACCTTTCCAATTGACGGACTCAACGCCGCAAGTGGGTCACTCGGATGCTACGACTTCTATTTGAGGGCAATTCATGAGTGTAAGCAGGGGTAATTAGTATAGCTTGGAGCACGGCTTACGTGGGATGAACAGTTTTGGGGCGGTTTCCAGACAATTTGCCATCCTTCAGGAATGATACTTGACTGTTGTCCGGGGAACTGTCCACGTTGGCCCGCCGCTGAGAGCAGCAACCGCAGAATCAAGTGCTCATCGTAGCTCATCATGCTGTATTCCACCAAATGTATGCGATCAACACTGTTTGAACGCATCTTATACCAACGCCGCAGGAGTCTCTTGATTGATGGTTTTCGGGTTGGAGCAGCCCAGATCCGACGGCTTCCCCGGGCCGTGATCGAGATCGAAGAAGGTGAAAAATCGTGGGAGAAGCGGGTCTGGTGTTCCGATGTTTCGTAAGAGCTGCCAGTTCTCTCACAACGCCACACCGTCACAGTGCCGTTTTCGTGCGTTGGCTGTCCCCTTAAATGACAGTGCTGCAAACCCAGCTCGCGCGACTGGCATGTTTACGCTAGACTGGCCCTTCGTCTACGTCATCACACTCCTCTGTGCCGTGGTGGTCGCTGCCACGCACATTTTGAGTGCGCGCACGCGCTTGCCGCTGCCCCCGGGCCCTCCCGCACACTGGCTGTTAGGGAACCAGCTCCCAGCGTCTCGGTAAGCCATGGCTCGCTTCCGTCCCACAGTGACCTTTGCATTCGTCTCACTCGACGGTCACAGCGCGCCGTTTGCGTTCGCGAAGATGACGGAAGAGTACGGCCCTGTGTTCTCTCTTCGACAAGGCACCCGCATCTTCGTCGTCATTGGGCGCTATCACGCCGCGATGGACATCATGGGGAAACAAGGCACCGCGCTTGCGGACCGACCTCGCTCGATCGCCGCAGGGGAAGTGCTGTCCGGCGGCATGCGGGTCCTCGTGTCCACATACGGAGAACGGCTTCGTAGAATCCGCAGGTAACGTCATGCGATGTCAACTCGAGAGGGGATGCCGTCTGAGACACGGGTAATGCAGAGCGCTGCACGCGATTTTGCAGCCCAAGGTTGCAGAGACGTATCAGCATGTGCAATTCGGACATGCAAAGAACATGTTGCTCGACCTTTTGAAGGACCCTCAGAACCACCAGCAACATGCGAAACGGTACGTCGTATTGCGACCCGTGTTTCTTTTTGTCGATGAAATTGAAACTATTTGTGACGCTAGGTATGCTGCCTCGGTGATCATGTCCATCACATATGGGAAAACCACGCCGACGGCGTATAGCGATCCTGAAGTTCTGGCCGTCAACCGTTGTTTGGCACGTTTCGGTCAAGCCATACGACCGGGAGCGTATCTTGTAGATACCTTCCCGGTCCTCAGGTATATTCCGGGGTACCTCATGCAGTTGAAGAAGTGGCATCAAGAAGAACTTGAGCTTTTCACGGGGCAACTGGAATTAGTACGGGAGCAAATGGTAAATCAAGGTTACATCTCGTTCCGTGATGGTTCGCAGATGCTGATTTTTGGCTCAGGCAAAGGGCACGGTACAACCTTGTTTTGCCAAGCTCTTGTTAGAGACTCAAAAAGAATATGGCATCATGGACAATGAGATTGCTTACATTGCTGGATCCATGTTTGGTGCAGGCTCAGACACTGTTCGTACCACGAAACTGATGAAATTGAGTGATATAACCATAACACCTCCCATTATCAGAGCGCTTCAGCCACCACGATCATGATGATGGCAGCCGCATTATTTCCTGAGGCTCAAACTAGGGTGCAAGAGGAACTTGACACTGTTGTTGGACGCGAGAGACGTGCGCTGTTTCATCCTTATTGCTGAACTATGGTATTGAGGTGACTGCAGTGCCGTCCTTTGATGATCAAGATATGCTCCCGCAGGTGACTGCGTTCATGTTGGAGAGCATGAGATGGCGGCCCGTCAGCATTGGAGGTGAGTTTCCTCACTCGTACCCCACGTATGGGAGATTGATGTAACCTGCAGGATTTGCGCACCGTGCCATGTCGGATGTCGTGTGGAACAATTATTTGATTCCTAAAGGCGCCACCGTCATCGGGAACCATTGGTATGTGTAAAGGAGCCTTTCTCGCCTAGTCCTGACGCTATTCGTCAGGGCGATCGCCAACGACCCCGAAGTGTTCCCGAACCCCGAAAAATTCGACCCCCAGCGTTGGTTTACTGCCGAAGGCAATTTGCGGGACGACCTGCACTTTTGCACCTTTGGGTTTGGTCGGCGGTGAGATGATTTCGAATCTGCGCCCGCGTATGATGGCCTTTTTTTTTTGACGCGTGTCGCGTTTTAGAATCTGTCCGGGACTGCACGTGGCCAATAAGTCCGTGTTCATAAACACAGCGCTCGTTCTTTGGGCGTTTCGTTTGTCCGAGCATCCCGCGAAACCGATTGATGCGTTCGCGTTTTCGGATACGGCGAACATGCACGCGCTGCCGTTCGACCTCGTTATCGAGCCTCGATCGCATGCGGAGGAGATAAGGAAGCTCTGTAGAGAACCGTGACACAAGTCTGGCTCCATGATGCTCCTAACAACTTGCTGTGTTCATTTTGTGTAATCTATATCGAGTTCGAGGGTCATATGTTATGCCTCATGTCTCATGGATTTCTTTTTTAGCGATTGCATGTTTGATCCGGGCTAACAATATCACATGCATGTTGGTGGTTGTTTACAAAAAGGACTGTGAGGACAGGCCTGAGAGTGTAGATCACAACCTGATGCAGGATATATGTAGTATGCTGCCAGGGCCTTGGATGAGCAAATAATACAGTCTTGGGTTGATCTGAGCCAGATCATGACCACCTTGGCCTCTAGCCAAACTTTGTCTTCTTGTTTCCATGGGACAAACTTGGAGTGAACCCTTTCCTTCATGATAAGGCAGGCCTTCTCTGTTATGCAAGATATGATGTAGTGCAAGTGTTTAAGTGAAGCAATATGTAGCCTTCAAGTTCGCAGGTTGCTCACTAATGTAGAGCTAATGATGTTTGCCTCAAGAGAAATACTAAGAGGGAATGTGGGCCAATCACTCAAAGAATGCTGAAACACTACATATAATTGCACAGATTTAGCTGAAGACTTCTACTAGCTAATCTGATGGTTCATATACACAGGAGTTTGTTTAGGACAAGTCACTAAAGGATAAAAGAGGGATGCCGCAGAGAAGCATCATAAACAAAAGGACCATTGGGGTGGTGTATGCAGCATCAAAAGTTTCCATAAGAAACAGAGGCAGTAGTTAAGGAAAGTGTCATATTCCAAAAATCTACCAAGTGCAACTCTGACTTATCTGGTACCAACTCTGGTACCAACCCCAGTTTGATTTCTGTTATATCTGTACTTATAACACTTGGACTTGTATGGTACTAACACCTTATGACTCTCTTTGATTATGTTTCATTTCATTACTCATCCCTTATATTTCATTCTTCACTTAGATACCTCCAAGACTAGTGCTTGCCTAGGAGCACAGCTCCAAGGCAATGCACTGGCACATGTTTAACTCTGACTCTCCAGTATGTTCTGTCATCCAACACCCAGACTTAGTAATATGTTTTCCCTCATGGCATACAATATATAAACTCTGTAGAATAAACTCTGTAGAATACACCATGTATGTCCTCAGTTTGAACATCAACAGAACTAGATGTTCTCCCCTCTTGCCTTTGGTTGTTGTTGCATGACTACCAACTCTGACCTCTGACCTCTCTGCAAATCTGGGACTGAGTCAAGCAAGAGTGCATCATATAAGGTGAAGCCAAGTCCCATCTGACCCTCTCAACTCCAGACCTTCAGAGTTACCTCAAGTCTGTCACCTGAATTTAACAGTATATTTGAACTCACCCTTGCTTCAACTCCCCATTCATCATGGCCACTTGAGTAACCAGATTCCATTTGCAAGCAATCACCAATCCTGAAGCGCAACCTATTACCAGC
>JBBPKK010000480.1:0-20737 GCA_038089215.1 Tylopilus vinaceipallidus
ATCAAATTCGCGCATTTATTGAATATCGCGCACGGTCAATCAAATTCGCGCACGGATTGAATGTCGCGCACGACCAAACAACCGCGCTGAATAAATGTGCAAATATTACGCCATAGAATACCTTAGGTGATCAGGGTTCTGCACACGGTATTTACAAAACGGTCTACTTAACCAGCGATGCAACTGACACCATCTCAACGTTTCTTTGACCATAGCCTCGGCATAAGGAGGTGAGGGTCAACCTTCCCTTTGAGGAAGCCTCTGTAGTCCATCTCCAACGACAGAGTTGACCTCAGCCTGGGCTCGGGCCTGTACATCAAGGTATAAGACCATCGCTAAAACAGAGGTCACGAGAGTGGAAATGGTCTATCAGGAGTAATGATCAGTCCCTGGCACCGGCCATGATGCGTAGAGTTGTGCGGTTTCTGGTACAACTAGTTGCACGTAGTCCAGACCCAACAGAAGGCTCACTTTCCTGGGTCAACATTTACGCAGGCTCCTTTTACTGCGTTAACAAGCTGCTGCTGCTTCTGTGCCAACACCGTCTTGTACCCTCAAGAGTGCCCCTGATGCCATAAACACCATAGACGAACCCTCAGTCCTTGCCCTCTGTAGCCAGCCGAGTACTGACCAGCCCTTGTGCTATACGCATGGCGTTGAAAGTCAGCACCTGAAAACCACGTAGGAGGGCATTTCACTAGTAAAGTGAAAATGACACATCGACCGACCAACTTATTTAGTCCGTCAAGCAAAGCATGGCATGGAACACCTACGGAATGGAAATGCAAAGATTATAGCAGTCACCTTCGGTCGCATTGTCTTTACGCCGATCTTTGCCGTTCGCTCACGATTAGGTCATCCATTCTCGAGGCTTCGTAGCCGTACACAATACACAGAATTGCCGAAGTGAGAGACGGAAGGTCACCGCAACCCAACGAACACGCAGCCCAATGTATCTTACACGCAGTGGACGTGCCAGAAAATCATGCGCCTTTCGGAATTGATGGGACAAAGGCACTGTGATGGAAAGCTTGATCGAAAATCCGGTGAAGTCACCATCGATCATCATATGGTAAAAAGAACTCTGACCCTGGGAAAGCTATTCACCCCTCGGGGTTCAATGTACCAGGCATAAGATTGAAGCGAAAAATCGCGTCCCATTTCGAGCGTGAGGCATATGCTTCCGGGCCGACTAGGGTGATTCTTAGACTGTTTGTTGGGGAGCTGTTGTGCTTCCTTCTCTGTGTTAATGACGACGATGTCCCCTAAAAGTGTTTGAGTCGGAGCCGAAGACTATCCGGGACGAGCGTACCATGCTTTTCTGCTCACTTTTCGAGGCCTTCCAGGGATAGAAGGTATTGACTCCCGAAGTGTTCCCAATACTGATATTGGTGAGGGCCCAGAGGGAAGGCGTTGGCGTTCTGCCCTGCTCTTTCTCAGATAACCCACTGGTAGGACAACATAGAGCACAAGTATGAACAATGAGACCATGCCAGATTAGTGGCCAATATAGAGAAGCCCGATGGCCAGCCGCGGAGGCCTATTTACATAACAGATATGACGCGTGCAACCCACCGCCATACTGTGATGCAAATAGGTGGATAATAAATTATCAACTTGGTACTTGTTTGCACTTGAAACCGACCGACTCCTTCGTATACTTGTTAACAGGCCACCGTGTAGAGGACCAAAGAAGAAAAAAAGTATGGCCATCATGATATGACGTCAGGCGTTTAGCGTGGGCGAGAGCAAGTTAGCTCGAGAGGTGTCCACGACTTTGCAACTCCGCTTAAGGAATGGTGTTTGCTTCTCCGTTTCGAAATGGTAAGTACCATCCATCAACGTCAATTGGACTGATCAATTCGGTCTGGGTCTGCGGTGAAGTTGCCTTTGTCAGGCTGAACAGTTCTTAAGAGCGAAGGGTTGTAGTATGATAAAGTGCCAGACTATTGGCCTCCGCCTCCGACTCGCCGTGCGTTGCCAGCCTTTGCTCGCCGCCGTCGCGGAACCTGTGCAGCTTTCAGGTCCTATCAACGGTCTTGGACTGCACGGAGCTCGAAAATCGGAGCGAGAACCATTCCATGAACTTTCACAGGCGATGGTTTCCACCATGACTTGCCAATCATCTGCGCGTGTTACGTCCAGTGTTCCTGTGGCCCCAAGCGAGTCGCACGCCGCGTGGCGTCCGAGTCTGAGTTGCACTTTCCATGCTGCATATCTGTCATTTAACAGACCAAGATTATCTTCAAGTTTGTCAAACCAACAGGGAGGTGAGTGGTGCTCAAAGGATTGCGATGCGAGTGACACGATAAATCACTACAAGGAGAGGATAATGGGGATCCGCCAAGTCGGTGTTAAAATGCATCAGCGGCGCATTAAATTACTACACGGGGGCGGCTTACTCCCGTCTTATGACACCACAAGCTGGTGATCGGTGTTGTCTATACTGACCGGGTCACTATAAGTGCCACAATCACGGCCCTTTGGTAAGGTATCCTCCTGCATGATTTCATTTCTCATACTTCCTTTTTGTATTGTGTTACTGGTAGCATATTTGAGTAGGAAGAAGATAGAGCGCCAGCGTCTTCCCCCTGGGCCTCCGCTAACGCCAGTATTGGGAAACGTTTCGGGCATTGACATTCTACATCCCTGGAAGACATACAAAAGATGGGGAGAAGAATATGGTACATAGTTCTCTCTGGGATTGCCGTGCTTGACTGATAAACACGTCCAGGCGAGATCATTTATACTCGACTATTTACTCAGGACATCATTGTTATCAATTCGGAGAAGGTGGCGCAAGATTTGCTAGGCAAACGGTCCCAGAATTTCTCTAGTCGCCCTGCAAGTATCATTCTCATGAATGAACTGTGAGGCAGAATTGAGTTGTCCATCATGTTGCGCTATACTCACAAGCTTTGGTGGGATAGCTTCGGGGCAGAATTCTCTTCCGTATTCTTGCCATACGGCGACCGATGGCGACTTCACCGTCGAATTTTTCACCAAGCGTTTCATCTCAGTGCAGCTCCGTCATTTCATCCCATCCAGCTACGAAAAGCGCATGATTTGATAATGCGATTGCTATCTAATCCTAGTGATTTTCCTGCGCATTTGCAAGTGTAAGGCATGTGCCTGCGAGTTCATTGTGTTTCTTTGACCGTCTCTCTCTACAGCTTCAGCACATCATTGATCCTGTCGATTGTATATGGCTACGAAGCCTCAGGCATGGATGACCCAATCGTGGCCAATGTGGAACGCCTGACTGACATCGGCACAAAATCGATACGACCGGAAGTGAGCGCAATCCTTTCTGCATTTCCATCCCGTAAGTGACCTGTACGATCCCTTTCCCAATGGATTCGCATGGCCGATCCAACGATGGCTCTGTTTATCCTTAATAGTCAGGTACCTTCCGGAATGGTTTCCGGGCGCTGGGTTTCAGCGTAGTGCGCGTATGTTACGGGAGCTGGCCAGTGTATGGGTCGAGGCACCCTTTGAGCATGTCAAAAAGGGCATGGTCAGTAATCGATTATTGCAGTATTTGTTGTGTAATCGTCAAACTAACGGACGATGACGATGCTTGGATCGCAGGCAGCAGGAACTGCGGCTCCGTCTATGGTGTCAGAGGCCCTGCTGAGGATACAAGACGGCGCAAATACCACAGAAGAAGCAGCTTATCATGAAAAAGCAGTGAAGGAAGCCTGTGCAAGTGCCTACGCCGGTAAGTGGAGTCTTCGCCAACGCCAGACCAGGCTATGTCTAAACCACGTGTCATCAGCTGCGTCGGAAACGGTACGACACTAAGGTGCATGCCGGGTGCCTTCGACTGATCGTACTGCCCCTCCAACAGACGTTCTCCACCTTGATGACTTTCATCTTGGCGATGATCCTGTACCCTGACGTACAGGCCCGGGCCCAGGCTGAGATTGATTCTATCGTTGGAGAGGGACTCGAGAGGCTGCCTCAATGGGAGGATCGGCCCTCACTTCCTTACGTCGAGGCTGTGGTCAAAGAAACGTTGAGATGGCACCCAGCTGTGCCGCTGGGTAGGTGGCCTGTGAGGCCCATATCGGGGGGCAGAAGTCTGATTGATGCCACAAGGTATTCCGCACGCGACCGTGCACGACGATGTTTACGAGGGGTATTATATCCCCAAAGGTGCGTCGTCCTTTCGGCTAAAGGACATCATTGACCATCCTTTTCGTATTCAGGAGCGACAGTGATGGTGAATGCGTGGTACGTCTACGACGCACTCTTTGGACCCATTGTGGTTCACCTTGGCCCAGGTCGATATCCCAAGACCCAGTGAAGTTCCCTGAACCAGAAAAATTCAAACCGGAGCGCTTTCTCCGAGAGGGCAGCCAGTCTGTCGACCAGCTGTCGTTCACGTTTGGCTTTGGCCGACGCATCTGGTACGTGCCCTTCCATCCAGTATGGTGAACTGATTCGATGGCATGCTAGCGTTGGGAGGTATGTCGCAGACGCGTCGCTCTGGATCTCCATTGTCTCCTTGCTCGCCGTCTTCCGTTTTGAAGTCCAACCGGCATGGGACCCGGGTTCGGACGGCGCCAACGTGAAGTGGACAGGAGGGATCAGCACGTACGTTTTCGTCATCCCACCCTCCTTTTTGTAGGGAAATTGATCTGGATGTGGTTTGTCAGGTGCCCTGCAGAAATACCGTGCGTGATCAAACCGCGACATGAGAACCTAAGCCGAGAGAAACTGGGCAAGTTGATTGGGTTAGCGCAAGGACTGGCTAGGTTATAGCCATGGAAGTGGTAGCTCCGCTTAGCGCAAACCTACTGTACAGGATTGATAGTTTTCTGTAACGATACCTCGCAACGAGTAATGTATATCGTGTATTACCGTACCCCAGATGACGGTCATGGAATCGATTTCATCAGCAAGTTATGGCTTCGAAGCATAGATTCATATGGTCCAATTCTCGCAAGTGATTGCGATGGAGATAGTATACATGGTGAATCACGAACTTATAAAGAAGCGCTACCAAAATCCCCACAATGGATTCTCCAACGGGTCCCCACTCCAAACAAACCACGGGAATACACAATAGACCTATTTAGCGATCCTGAAGGTCGTTCAGGAGACGGAGGATGTTGATGACTAGAAGTAGATGTGAGTTTGACTGACACTCAAGTTACGTGCGACTTACAAAGGTTGACGAAGCTGCGAAATAAGGGTAATTAGCTGACCGTCATGACACCCAGTGGACTAGGACGTACTCGAGGTAAAGGCTAATAGAACCCAAAATAAATTCGTCGGGAGACAGTCGCTTCGTGATGATGAACGTGTCGAAGACAATGTAGCCGCTGAAAAGTAAACAACCTCCAACCGCGTAAATGATGTCCATCGTCTTCCCAAAGGGAATGAACACGTTGACGAGCCCAATCATCACTGCGGAATTATCATTAAATCTAACTGCGGGTGGTGATAATATTCATGGCATACTCATAGCAATAAGGGCGCCGAATAGCCAAGGGCCAAGTCCAGAGAAGTCATACTGCAATTGGTCGTCAAGCATAAACATAAATATGTTAATCCGAAAGGCCTGACACATACCTTCGATTGAAGGGTGAAAAGTGTCAAGCCAAAGAAAACCCCTAAGGTGAGCAAACTGCCAGGGATGTGTAAACCCGACAAGCGGAAATTGAAAGAAAACGTACAGCGCTTGCAGGATGATAATGTTGTCAAAGAATGCGGTGAGCACTCCTAAGCTGAATGCTTCCATTACTGTAAACGTGGACAGCAACACGAAGTTGAGAGGGTGGCTATGACGCTTCCAGAAGAGAAGACCGAGGTTGACCAGGGTACCGAAGAGAGGGAGGTAAAGAGACCACGTGCTGAACAGGAATCGATCAGGCAAGAAGCGTAGAACTCGAATGTTCAGAACTTACTGTTGCTGCACCCACATAATGGCCGCAGGGGACTGGGAAATACCACCGGCGACCAAGCAAGTGGCAAGCTGTTCAGAGGGTCAAGTGCTGTGGCACAGGACAACCGAAGGGTAACCTACGATTTGGCAGACTACAGAAGTTGAAGCTAAGCGACATTGAAGCGACCGACGATGGTTGTACTTACAGAGGATGGTGTACACCTTGCGAATGAACGCAGCCCGAACGTCGGCGGAACTCTCAGAAACGGTGACACCGTACTGTAATCGCAGCGAAGTGAGTCTTCGGTGCGATCTTCCTGGACATTTCCATACCTTGAAGTCATCCGGAACATCACCCTGCTCGGGTTGATCATAGAAGGCGCCGCCGGGAGACCTGGCGCGACCGAGGAGTGGCTCGACGGCGTCGAGACCGGGATCAACCAAGGGCTTTCTGGACGACGAGGTAGCCTGGTAAGCTGGCGGAGGGACTGGATGTTGGCTCGAACTCATAGCGATAAGCGGCTGTTTGGTGGACGTCAGCGAACAGCTTTCAGACTTTTTATGTCCCCGCGGGACCGGCTGAATAAGCTCATGCTCAGTGGCTGTGCACCCTCTCCAAGGTAACTTGTTATGGGCTGCTCACTGCCCTCCGCTGACATGACTGACTCACGCGTCGCACCGCTGCCTTGTTGTTGCCGAAATACCACATTGAAATGAAGACAAGACACTCTGATTCGCTGCATGAAAACCGCGCTACATCCCAAGCCCAATCCAATTCCCCGAGTCTCCGAATTCACCTTCGCGTGTTGGCTGTTTCCTCTGCCTGCTCCTCGTCGGCCGGTGGTGGTGGTGTGGGCGTTGCGTTCGAAGCAGGGCTTGCAGTGTTGGGGCCACCTCCCGAGTCACCAACCTCGCTTTCGCTGTAATCTGGGCTTTGCATGAACCGCTTCTTCACGGCCCTCTCCCTCGCCATCGTCCACGATACAGCGTGCTGCGACTTGTCTTGCAGCCTCCTGGCGATGTGTGGCCCCGGTCCCACCGCGTTGCCTCCGAGGATACGCTCGCGATCGCGGTTGGCTGTACGTTGATTGCGATCCAGGTGGTGGAAGATGTGGCTATCGTTGCTGAGATCGTTTACGCCTTGACGGGCCGTGAGGTCTGTGCGAGGTAAGGCGTGGACCAGGTGCATCATCGTGATCGCAGCAAGAAGAGCGAGGACACGCATGGCGATGACAGTGGCGGAGACGTAGTTCAAAGAATAGGCTCGAGACGCGAAAAACGTGTGGTAGGGACTTTTTTTTGTCTCGCTGATTTTAAGCCTCCGGCGGCTGACAGTTGGATCGTTGCTGAGGCTGACGCCCATCATCTTGCCTTTTCCAGTTTTCTCATTGGACACAATGATGTCATCGGTATCGATACCTGTCTCCTCCAACGGGCCCAGGAACACTTGATGGTTCGATTTCGCTTGTCGATGATATCGGTTCTCGCTGATTCCCCAGCCAAGGAAATTAGCCTCGTGGAGAGTCCGTCTCGTGGCTCAACTCGTCGATGGACGTAAGGAATCACTCCTCCATTAACTCAATTGTATTGCGAGCCCCTTCATACTCGTCAACACCGTTCTTTGTCCGCAGACTCTTCTCCACGACCCCAAGCCTCCTTGTGTGACTCAATCCACTGCATTGAATTTGCCGCAAGGTTCGGCACGTGCGCGCAACCCCTGACTCAGACGCGTCCGAAACCAAGGTACGAATCACAGGGTAAACAGCGTGTCGACCGTTCCTTCCGACACGTCCTGCACACACAAACCAACCATTACAACACTTCGGGTCGTCGCGACGTTAATTTCCGCAGTCACTATCCCCCAACTAGGTTGTCGAGGTCCTCTATATTGGATTCTTGAGTACGCGTCCATTCACGGGCACAACGCATCGCCGCATTTCCGTGACGAATGCATGTGCGTTTCGGTAATATCGACTGCGAAACTCGTAGAAGGACGGACTCTGTTGACGCTGCCCAGGTTCCATTGCGCAATGGCACTCTCTTCAGATCTCACGGACGCGGCCGCCGCTGTCCTCCTGCGGGTCCCCGTCACGGACAGGTACGTGCCTGTGGCGTTCATCTATAAAACGTTGTCCGCTCAACAACCAAGGGAAATCAGCGCTCCAGACGAGCATCGAGCGGGCCGGAAATCAAACTTTACTCAGTCTTCCATCGGGTGACGATCATAAACAGAGAGTTCACACATCGTCCATCAAGTCACTGGGTGGTATGTTGATCCGCACGTATCGTACGTTGGCATCATTCACCCCTATTCCGATGCATGGACTTCTTCGCATGTTCCGTCATGATGTTTTTCTTCGCCCCCGAGCGTTTGCAATCAAACTTTACCTTGTCCCCGCTGACAGACAGTCGCATACGTACATCTTTCACTCTGTCCATCATCACCGGGCGCAATCCGAATATGTTGTTCCGCACGTATTGTATGTGTGCGTGTATGGTAGCATTTCACCTACTCCAATACACACTCCTTCGCATGTTTTGCCACCAAGCCCGCCGCGATCGCAGCAGTATTTAATTTTTGGTATTCTTTTGAGTAGGACCGTCGTGCACGTTCATGTCCTAGGCAGACAACAACGCTTTGGAGGGCAACCCCAGCTCGCGGCAGATCCTCTCCATGTGCAGGCGTTCCTTGTCCGACGCGTTATCGCCAAACGCCGCATCCATTTCTTCCAATGTCTGTAGTACCGCCCCGTTCGCGTCAGCAATATCCGTGTGACGGGAAATGATGGCCCGAAGGCTTCGTTTTCACACTTACCCTTCCCTTTGTTTCCGGATAGAATACCACTGCACGCGCAAGGAAGAAAAAATTGGTGGGAGACCTCATGAGAGAACGCGCAAGGATAACACCGGTCCAAAACTTACAGGTCGTCAGGAACGCCAAGATGGCGAATCCCGCAAAGAAAAAGTAGGTCCCTCCATTTGGAATCTGAGCTAGCATCGTGGGAGAAACCAAACCGATGATGCTGTCCGAATAGCGATAAGAGATAGGTGATGTGAGTCCTGCATCGAGAGAACGTACAAGTTGGACATCCACGTAGTAGAGGTAGTGATCGAAATGCCGGTCGATCGCAGATGTAATGGAAATATTTCACTGGGAATGACTATTTCGCCATCGCAAGAGACGGTCAAGATCAGTACAGACGACCATATACAACAAAGTGGATCGTTGCGTACCCCAGCCAATAGGGGCCCACGAATACGAAAAGTTCACGTCGTAGATGAATACGAATGCTAGATCACGGATACATTTGGGTCAGTCTCAAGTCGAGGGGGTCAGAAAAATGGAACATGCCTATGGCTGCGTGTCCTGCAAGTGTGTGTGATGGCCAGTCTTTCCCAAACGTAGCAATCAGCGCGCCGACGATAATGAGCGAAATACAACATCCAGCGGCACCCCACATCAACAGAGGACGTCGACCGACGCTGTCCAACAGAACAACAGCTGGGAGTGTAGACAACGTCTAGAAATGAAGTTTGATAAACAATGTGGATCATGTAGAAACGACTCACGTTCACTATACCGTACACTCCGGTAGCCAAAAGAGAGGTTGTGTTCGGGTTCAGTCCCAACTGACCAAAGACTGCGGGGTTCAGCTGTGTTTGATCGTAGTTGAGCTTAGAACCAATAAAACTTACTCGTCGGAGCGTAGTAAATGATGGCCTTGCGCTGTTGTCAGCCGAGATGCTATTCATAGACGAACAAAGAGCACATACATTGCAACCCTAGATCGATCATACCGTTGAGCACAATAATCAACACCCCCCGCCCAAACACAGAAACGCACGATAAACTGCTGATAAAACATCGTCAAGCACCCCACAGCCAACCGCTTGAATTTCGGCCACGTCGACACCAACGCAACGTAATTGTTCAGCAACCGTCTAAAAGGCCCCGCGTTGGGGTGGGCCAGCAGGCTCGCCTCCTGGGAGTACCGAATCTCGGCCTTAATTTCTAGGAATTCGTAGCGCACGGCGACATGGTTCCCAGGCTTTCGTCGCAACGAGGACAACGTCGCGGTTGCTTCAGCTTCGCGCCCTTGTTCCATCAGCCAACGCGGTGAATAGGGCATGAACGCCATGCCAATGCCGAGGCACTTTTAAGGATGATGTCAACAACGGCGAGAGCCTCCGAGGCAATGCGGCACTGACCAAGGCAGGGAGCATCTGGAATCCAATGGGAACCCTCCACGATGCCTGCGTTTGACCGGTGCAGCCGCCTGCTGGGACGTCTGTATACGGATCAAATGTAGGGCTGCCGTTTAAAAGCGGGCCGGTGTAAGGCACGTCCGGCGCGCAGCGGGTTCCGCCGATATGCGACGTCCCATACGCGAGCCAGTCTGAAAGGATCGCGTGTGAGGCTCTTAGGTGGCTAATATGTTTCAGCCGGAACACGTACAACTGACGAGGATCTGGAAAGCAGAGATTCAGTTCGTATGCACGCCTCCGGAAAGACGATCTTCAGACGTACACCAATGGTAATGGAAAGTTGCTGCAGGGCCACCAGCGATCCACGAATATTCGCACTGGAAATCTCGGCCAGGTACATGGGGACGACGTGCGTGAGTGCACCTACTGCCAGGCCCGCAACTGCGCGGCCACCAAAGAGATAACCTAGCGGAGACAAGTCCAAAAAGAAAAAGAAGAAGAAAAAGATTGGATGGCTTACCTTGAGAGGTGGCGCCCGTTTGGAGAGCACTCCCGAGAAGAAACAACACCACGTTGCACATGATACTCCGTTTGCGTCCGATCTACCAACGAGGTATTCAAACACCCATTTGACCCGGGGACGGACGGAAGAAGCAGACCTTATCACAGATAGGGCCATTGGCGAGCGACCCGAACCATGCAGCTAAACGACGTCAGACACCTCGCCGCGCGCCGGACGGCTTTCCGAAACGACGAACTTAGCAATAGCGTCGAAACGAACCATCCCTTGCATACGCGGGTCAGCGGGCCGCCGATGGAACGAACCCAAGTGATTCAACTCACCTTGAGACTCGAATTCATGTAAATGTCCGGAAACGCAGCACCGAACGATTCGATGGCAAGTACGTTGCTGACGACGCCCTGTGAACCCGAGGTTCAAAATCAGCCCCCAGTGGACGCGATGCTGGCAAAACCTCACCTGATCGTACCCAAAGAGCTGTGCAACACAAAGACATCATCGTCAGCCCACGCGATAAGAGCAAAATTAAGACTGACGAAACCACCCAATGTCGCAAAGCATGTGATGCCCAACCTGCCAGACAATACGCCCGTGAGCAACGCATACACACACCTCAAAACCGCCCACACAGGCAAACGACCGTACGCACACGTGCAAGTTTTCAAACAGTCCCAAAAAACCTACCCGACCCTCCGACTCAGTGAGGTTGTATCCAGACAGATCATCCCCCGAGCCAGGGACGTCCTCGCCGTATTCATGGGCCGTCTTCACGTCTACTTGTTTCTGCAGAGTCATGGTGTGCGCTTCCGGCGCGGCGTCTTCCTGATCGTGCGTGTTCAAGAGCAGACTAAGAGAAGATGTGCTTGCGGTAGCACGGTGAGAAGAGATCGGACGGACGACCGCGCGCGCATTTATACTCCCGCTCGGCCCATCGGAGCCAATAGACATGACGGTGCTGACCGGAGCCGTTTCATCCTTGGTGGCGCCCATCTACCAAGTCACGCGGTCCGACGGTTCGGCTACGAGTTGCACGCCTTTGGCCATGAGAAGATGCGTCTGAAACGCATCTGGGGAAGATTTCTGGGGTGGGGGACTCAGGAACCCGGGGTTCCGTCACTGCCCCAAGCACCGGTTGGCCGGAATGTCAGGACGTGGTCAAGGGGACTCATCAAGCTTCGTATTGTGCCACCCCTCCAAGGCATGTCAATCATTTTCTTCAAGGTCTCAGCATTCTGAAAGAGGAAACACCACCAGAAAACACAGCCCTGACTGAAATGATATGCTCAACTCGACGGAGATCAATAGCCTCGTGCCCAGCTACGGCAGTCAGCTGATAACTGTATGTTTGGATTGAGTGGTGGAAGGATACACGAACATGCTATCCTGAGACGAATGACAGCAAAAGCGACTCTACCAGCAACCACCCCCAGTCCAATAATGATAACTGAAGCATGTCACGAGAATAGGGACACTGTTACCTTCCCCGCCTTTGTAAGAACCAGCGGTGAATATCAATGTCCTATGGACTGAAGAGAAGGAGAGCATCGTACGGGATCCCATCTACATAGTAGACCTCTCTCAACCGGGAGGCCATAGGATCGACGATGTTCCTCAGCGCAGAGAGGATCGCACTGGCAGTCATTTGCAGACTCCACACCCCAACTACCTTCACTCGCCGATTCATATTGGCCTGTGAAACATGATATGCAAGGGCATCGTAAACCTATACCAAGACAGTCACTATCACATCACACTTTAGCAACACCGCACACACCTTTAGCGATATTTCATCCATCAGTCCAGCTGATAAAAATTTCACAATGAATGACAGTGACAAAGGAAAAATCGAGAGATCAGCGTACTTTCCCACATCTGGGAAAGAAGGTCAGCAGTCCGCGACAAGGTCAATCACCACACAAGCGCAGATGACTCACGGTCCAGGCGCCATCAAAGTCATTGACGTCCTTGACCACCCTGCAATGGACGGGCACAAGGGTATGATGTGCACTACAAAATGTTCAGGTGAGTGCATCGCGCCAGCACCAATACTCACTTCATGAACGCTACGATGGGTCGGATTAGCGCATTGTTGACATAGGAAAGATTTTGAGTAAAGAGGGGCACGGCAGCCTTCAGGTCTCTGAAGCGCAAGTCTATATCGATGACCACCCTTGGTTTGTCAGGTTCGTCTTCGATCGTATCAGTAGCCGGGGCAACTAATGGCGGTCTGGCCAGCTCCCTCTGACCGGGGATACGATCAAGGTTGAGAGATGCCGACGCCGCCGTCGAAATAGCGTCTGCCAGTTCCCCGAGGAGTGCATTAAAAGGGTACTCGTCCTCAGGATCACGTGGGAATTTGATGTCGAGAACAGCGTCGACTTTTCCGGACGTAATCCAAGAGAGCGGCCCTGTGGGATCAGTGGTCGAGTTTTGCATGTGATCGATATTCACGCCATCTATACGAATCCTGGTCTGCGAGAAAGCCTCAGGGTTACTGTTGATGTTGACGTATTGCATGCTCACCATTCTTGACCACTTCCCGTCCTGGACGTCCTGTTCAGTCGTTCGCCCGATACTCTGAGGCTTATGTAGGCTGAACAGACAATTGTCAAACTGTCCTACGACGTTCTCCGCGCATAAGAAATCATAGAATAGCCACTGCTTGCGCAATGTCCGTATATCGGCTCGGAAGATGGAAGCATTATAAGGGCGGAAGTTTCCCGGTTGGTGTACCGTAATGAGAACGTCTTCCAGTTGGAGTGAGTTTAACTCAAAGTCACCAGGATGAGCAGTGCTTCGGAAAGCGGCAGGGTCCAAGGGATTTTCTGGATCCCAGAAAACAGACCGTCGATCTGGGAAACAACCGTCATCGTGGCCCTGCGGTAAACATTCCTTGCGCCACTAACTCACCCAAAACACCACGAACACCCTTGACCACAGCATCCTCGACGAGACCCTTACCATCTAGCCAGCGTTTTAAAGAGAGAGTAACCTCGATAGAGTCGATGTTTAAATCGAACATAGAATAACTGGTGTCGTCATCGGCGTGACTTTGTGCGACTTCCTCGTCCTCTTCTATGGTGTAGTCGATTGCGGGGTGGCTGCTCACGTCATACGCGACGGCTGCCCTGTGTCCGATGGCGTTCTTTTTATTACTGGGAGGACGAGCAGTTTGTGGTCGACGAGATACGTATACATTCTTAAATGAGATACGAGAGTCCTTCCACTTGGGGACGATGGCTGACTCGAAAATGACCGTGACGCCGGTTTCGCTGGTCAAATAATCACTGATAGCCTTAGCGACGTATTCTGAGGTCGAACACATTAGCATGCGAGATACCTATCACGAGAAACTGACCTTGTAGTCTCAAGCTGTTCGCTGTTGCAAATATAACGGAGAAGAAGGTGGTCCTTTGCGGTGAGATCAGTTTGAGGAAAAAGTGTAAATCGCTATTCTTACGTTCCGACCAATATCCAAAGTGTTTGGCTCATGAGGAACCAGGTAATGAATGCGGATATATCATCTGCATTGAATTTACGGAACGACCTTATCGTGAACCACTTGAAGTGTATACGAAACCGCTGCCAAAAGCCATTGGCAACCTTGAGAAAGTCGTCTTTTGTAGGTCGATGAAGATGAGAGAGGGAGAGCGCTAGGCGGCGATATAGACGAGGATAGTTGTCTAGATTTAATGGGGGTAGATGCGAACTTGGATCTGCGTGTTTTTGGTCCACACCCAGGGGCTTGTCTAGTGGGGTGGTAGGACTCGAGGAGGGAGTGTTCTGTTTGGCTTCGGAATGGCTGAACCGAACAGTCAGTGGGCCATTGCGAGAGAGCAAGTTTATGACGCGTATGCTGCCATTCTTGCGTTGTAGCAAAGTAGGCGGCTGGGGCTGAGAAGAATGGATCTGGCGGAGGAAGAAGAGGCGGATGGCACTGTAACGGTCGACGGTTGGATAGCGAATTCCACGGGTGGTATGTCGGAGGAGCACAGTTTGACCACTCTTCAACATGCCCGTGCCAGAATAACTGGCCCAGCGTTAAAAAACACGCGCATTTGGCTCATCTGGTAAATTATTCACACGTATGTTTTTACTCACCGGCAGTGCGGTTCGACTCGCCTCTGGCCCTCTTCGTCTAATTATGAGGATGCCCTGTATTTTGAGGAATTGAAGAATAACTAGCACAAATGTTCTTTCTCCCAATGATTTTACCTCGATTCATGCTGGGTCGGGGGTTATGCCGCACCTTACATTTCTTGGCTGGTTGCCCATAGTTCCCCCGAGTTCATTCCTGACTCTTGCAGGCATACCGCACCTCTGAGTTGGCCACAAACTACTAGTGCACGCCTTAGACGGTGTTTAAGTACTCTAAACCTGGATGCATGTCCTACTCGCCTGATAGGGGCTGACGCCACCACATCCTAGGTTCCGCGGGGTATACATCACAGGCTCAGAGTCATCTACGTAGTCTGCGTGTTCCTCCCTACCGACGCTTTGGTCCTGGATACATGGCAGGCGAGACATCGAACAACATCTTTTCTGGCCATGACCTTTTGAGAGAGATCATCACTCGGTGAATGATGCGTGGTTCTGATCTTCTGTGTCCCAGGCCATGTTTTAGGCCGTTTCTCATCTACTTACGTTATGGCCATAGATATCTTACCAAATGTGGGTACGATAACCTTGGCATGCTGCAAGACAAGGTTTGCGCAGACGCATCGTTTAGTGCCGGCGAGTGGGTCGAAGCGCGCTTCGCAGGGAAACAGTCGACGTCATCTGTTACAAACATGTCTGCACCATGAACATGGAGAGATCAGACGCCAGAAAACCCCCCTCTGTTACCTCCGAGCGGGCTAAGCGGGTCTTCGTACATTCCATTTTGAACACAACTCCCCGCCGAGAACTCGGCGTAATGAGCACAGAATAAGCAGGTGCGTAAAAGGCTGCGAGCAAACGTAGGGGGTGACCCTGCTTGTGACCCCGCCCTGACTGATCTAGAGCCGAACGCAATGTGGTAACGAGAGCACGTGTATGCCAGGCGCCCATATATATGTTGGAGCACTGCATGGTCAAGTGTGTTCCCTTTTTCCCCTCGTCCCATACCAGCCTTGCGTAACCACGTAATTCTAAGGAGCCACCACGCAAAATATGTTCGCCAAGGTCAGGCAACTGGGGAGGAGGAAAAATAGTGAGTATGCGTGTGTAGTCGGTCGAAGGATAAGTTGACGGGACGAAAAGGTGCGACTGGGACAAGCATTTACCCAACGAATGGTACTCCCCGAATGGAAACAACCACAAACAACGGTATGAGGGTACGACAGTCGAAAGCGGGATGCTGACGGAGACCGACGGGTCAACAGGAAACGGTGTCCCTCTTGGCGTCATTGATGAAGGGGAGGAAAAGCCGGTCACGATCGACTGTCAAGGCGAGGTATATTCGGTTGCGTTCCTCGCCGATGGGAAGCACATTGTAAGCGGGGACGACCAGGGCAAGATCTGGCGTTGGCAGATGAAAGACGGCCACCGGGCTGGGACGCCGGTGGATGCGAAGATCAACGTTTGGGATATTGCAGTGTCCGAGCAAGGCGAGTGGGCGATGATTGGGACGGGTCGTGGGTTTTTGAAGTTGGAGGGTCAGTCGAAAGTGACGGCGTTCGAAGGGCACTCTGCGCCGGTGAATGCAGTGGATATCTCGCCCGATGGGACGAGGATTGCAACTGGGTCGAACGACTCGACCGCCTGCGTGTGGTCGGTCGACGGCAAGCGACTCGTCGGCCCGCTGGAGCACACCAACAACCTGGCTGGTGTCAAGTTCTCACCCAATGGCTTCCTCATCGCCACCGCCACGTGCTTGCGAAACACCCTCCGGGTTTACAACAGCCAGAGCGGCACTCTCCAGGCAAACTTCCCGGTCCAAGCTAACTCGGGTTACAACCAGTCCCTCGCCTGGGGCAGCGACAGCAGGAAGCTGTATGTCTTGTCCGACGACGGCAATATCTACTGTCTCGACGTGCCCTCTGAGACCGTACTTGCCCAATGGCCAATTCACGACAACCACCGGACGAGGTGCATCGCCCTCGCCAACGACGGCACCTTCATCGCTGCCTCCGCCAATTCGTCGGTCTCGTTCTGGGACACCACGACGCACGAACAAATCGGGCCTGTCATCGCGCACCCGGCCAACATCGAGTCCGTCGCCATCTCAGCAAACTACGACATTGCGATCGGCGGAGGGAGGTCAATCACCATTCGCAATCTCGGCGATGTCTTGCCCCCTCCCTACAGCGACAGGGTGAGTGTGTCTGCATCGAAGATTCGATTTCATGATGGCGGGGTCTTGACATTATTGACCATTGCAGATCTCCCCTAAGCGGGCCTTCCAGCGTATCAAGTCAGAAAAGGCTAACCTTGAAGAGACCATCACCTCTCTTCGTACGCAGGCCGAGCTGTCAGGTGCGTTTTTTGGTATCCAGGGTTGAGTCAACTGACTTCATGTCCATTCATCCTCAGAGAAAACCATTCAAGAACTCCGTGGTCAGCTTGCCGATTTGCAACATGCAGCTGGCCAGAAGGAAGACAACCTGGACGAAACTATCACGTCCCTTCGCGCCGACCTGAGTGCACGAGATGAAGACCTGAGTGCGATCATTGTTGTTTGCGTCGGACATCCCTGACATCCGTCCATGTTAGGCAACCGAACTGCACAGCTTGCCGAATTCAAACAACAAGCTGAACGGGAAAAGGACGACCTCAAGCAGATCCTTCGTGCACACGAGCAAAAACACGCATGCGAGGTTTTGTACGCTCAAGGGCGCACAGTTAATGCCGCCCAGTCCCTTCTCGACGTGTCGGATACCCTGGCCGATGTGGTGAGAGCCAACGAGCTCATAATGAATTGGATCTCTGGTGAGTCTCATGTCGCGCACAGGACGCATATTCACACCTACGTCAGAGTTTACGGGCCGATGCATGTCAACGCTGGAAACGACAGGAGACGAGGCATCGAGTGCCAAGAAAAACGACGAGGCACTCGAGGCTTACTCTGCCGTCTTGAGCCTCGGTGCACCTTCCTCGAATGCTGTTGTGAAGAAGTGGGCCAGTGCTGCACTGGTGAGCAGCTCGTATAGCGACGCCCTAAGGGCCGCAGTCAAGGTATGGTTTGCATGATCGTCTCTAGCCAGTACATTGACTGTATTCCGGTTTAGTTCAAGGCTTCGAGGTTCACAATTTACCAGGCGGTCTGCGATACCCTGGAGGGGGGAGATCGCATCGCCGACGCGCTCCTGTGCATGAAACAGATGCAACAGGAGCTGGGAGAGAACACAGGCGCCGACGAAGGACGAGCGCAATGGGAAAAAGGTGGGCGATTCTCATTTCCCAGATAGATAGCTCGCTCAAAACGGTTCCCCTCAGACTTCCGAGCACGCTGTGTCGCGAAGATGTAGGCGCCAGGTGATACTGCAACAGACACCCAGACTGACGATGAGGCTCTCCGGGCACGGAGCTGATACCCATGAGTATGACAGGTTGTTTGATGAATTCATCCATAAGCTATTTTGATCGCCATACTTGGTCGGGAGGGCAATCCCAGGTCTATAGCATATTACACGACTAATTGCGCATCTTGATGATCTCACACTGAGTGGTCGCGGGCATGGAGTATGAAGTTTTTTGCGGACATGAGTCAATATCCACGCATGGTTGCAAGATTAATCGTGAACGAGACCGGCGGCATGCCTGGGTGTAAAAGTTACAGAAGGTGGAGTTGGCCGCATCTTTACGACTCCAAAGGAATCAGCCCAGTGGGGCATTTTGTCACTGCCAGTGCTGTCCGCCTCGGCAATGCTTACTGATAAGTACGTTTGCTCTAGACCAAGGATATCTGCCTATCTGCCGCCTCGTGCAATATACTTGTTCCAGGGGCCCATTTGGCGTTCGGGTGCGGGTCTGTTGGGAGCTACGCTATGGCAGGTGATAAACCGCCATGCGCGTGGTCTTTAAGCGTCGCCAACAGTAGTGAGTCCGTTCTACTCGCGCAAAGGATGATGCTCGCCACGAGAGGACGACTGGTTCCTTTGATCTCCGACTGGGTCGGCATGTCCAAACACGGCTGCGAATGCTTACCAATCATTGGGTTCAGCAGCAGCTTTCTTCGACTTGCGTTAGGCAAGTTGCTAGCAGAAACTTGCCTACCACAAATAAGGCCTACACAACGCGCACGCAATGCAGACATATAACGAACGATCTTCAGGCAATTATAGCACCAAATTCTAATTCTTGAGTCTTGTTCACAGCGACTGGCACTAAGTAACCAACCGGGCGCTGGCCAACTGGTTCGGGAGTTATCCAAACTGCCCTGCGGTACGATATGATACCGAATTTTTGCCGCGCTCACCGATTCCCGCCGAGGCTCCAAGGAGCTGAGATTGACTGTGCCTATAAAGGAATGATGGATGAACATCCCTGGACTCGAGGAGTCCGGTTGCATGTCAATGGGCGCGAAGCAGAAAAGTAAATCATCAAATGCTCACCCTGGGCCTCGACCAGGTGCCCCGCGGTACGAGTGCGATACTTGGTTGAGGTGACCACAACTACACTGGCGAGTTCCAAATCCTCGGACGGAGGGCTTTGACAACATCTATTCAGTGGTACATTGGGGCGGAGCAAGTATTGCGTCCCACGAATACGACCCGATGAAAGCGGCAGAATATATATTGACAAGCGGCTCAAGGCGACGCCTCGTCAGTCCCTTGGTCATAGCATTCAACCAGGCCTGTCTCCTCCAGAGTTCATTGGCGGTATATGTACCATGAAATTTCAATCCCACAGAAGTTACCCGGAGTCGACGGGGAGTCTTTCCAGTAGTATCTGTATAACAGTATGTACCGGCTGCGTATCTGTAACATTACTAGATCTCCTATCATTCTTTTCTGCAGTTGTGTCAAGAATCGGGGTATCACAGGTTTCCGTGTATACGATCGGTCCAAGGGCATTCCCGGCACCAGTACGCATGGAGAGGAGAGGAGGCGAAAGACGAGCGACATTTGGTACAGTAAGTTTACTCATAGAGCAGCAGTTAACTGATTATTGAGCTACGCGCTCTGCAGCCTCAGGTAGTCTATCAACACCATCCCGTGCTCTCTGATCAGGGTTCACTGCATTCGACACGATCCCGCTTAAGTAAACGTTAATGCAAGCGTAGAGTAACAATATCATACCTCAGCGCAGTTCCGGGCGAACGAGCTGAGGTAGTGGTGCGGTATCGTACGAGCCAAATATTCTATGTGTAAGGTACGACTAGGTACGAACAATCGAAGTAAAACGTTGTTAGCCCAAAAACGGAAGATCAACAATCAGAATAGCTAGGTACGAAATCACCTGTCCTTGTCACGTTACGACGGCCGCACAACACGGCAGCTGGACCTCATCTAACAACCACTTAGCTTTCCCCGCCATCATAGCTCTAGAGTTCCTATATCCAACACGTGTTAAGCGTGTCACAATGCATATGATAAGTGATGTCGGTTCCAATTCTCGCCACGGCTCTCAACATGCGTCACATGATTACTTCCTTTCGATCGTTGCTCCACTTTAATTAGTTCGTACACAATACATTCACAGTACTTGCAACCTAAGCCGTAGCAAATACGTCTGCGAATTCCCCAGAGGCCACCATGTCGGTGACCACATCCAGTCCCCCAACGAACTCACCCTCAACAATGAACTGCGGGTAAGTTGGCCAGTCATTCAACTTCTTTAGTCCTATCGTCCTCAGATCAGGGATGGATGGAATCGACAAGGAGAGGATAGTCTCTCGCCTTGTCTAACCGCTTCGTCTTCAAGAATGTCAAAATGCGTGAATGCCACATTTTGTTCTCGCAAAAGGTTGACCGCCTTCTTCGAGAAACCACAACGTGGATTGTCCGGCTCCCCCTTCATGAACAGGACCACAGAGCTTTGGCTCATGATACTATGCATGCGCGCCACGAGTTCTTCCTCCGATTCTTTCTTTTCGGCGTAACCGTTGGCTTGTGGACCCTTGCCGAGATGTGCATAGACCAACTTGGTCACTCTCACCGCGTCCGCGCCATCAATCCGATCAAGAAGTTCATGAC
>JBBPKK010000481.1:0-23174 GCA_038089215.1 Tylopilus vinaceipallidus
ACACCGGAAATAGTGAGTACAAGTTCGTAAACAGATTGCGCCTGAGTTGTCTGATCTATTTATTGTTCTTATCCGAAAAACTAACCCTAAATGTGCATAAACTATGATTGTATTACATTTCCGTCTATCTAGGTGCAATTTGTTTATAAATATTTCTGCACTATGTTTGTTACTTGGCTGTGTTTGAGGTGTGATGTGGAGCAGTGAGAATTAATGCGCCTGCGCTGACAGGTATGTGGACACTATACTAGTACACATGATGAGGACGTCAAGGAGAATGGCAGTACATAAGATGAGGACGCCCGAAACAGGATACCAGGAAAGGAAGCTAACCAAATACAACAACCGGGAAGTAAGGGAGAGACGGGACGAAGAAAGGCTAATACAGGACGATGAGATGACAACTGGCGAGACAATGAGGAGATGAGCTATAAGGGAAGACAACAAAGAGAACAAAGCAAATCGCACTTGGCGAGGCAATGGGAGGACTGAGGAGTGCTTGTCCCATTTTCCGCTGGTCCCGGTGCGGAAGTAGGAGGTGGTGAATGAAGAGGATGGGGGAGGCAAAGTGTAAGGTGTGCAAACCTTGCTTGATTAATAGTGAACTGCATCCTCGAGTGGCCCTTTTATGGAAGGTGCAAGGGCCCGCTGATACACCTTCCAGATCAGGAGATGATGTGACATGTGTGACTAGTGACTCAAGACTGTGGATGGCGTGAGACTAAGCTCTCTGCTACCTTCCTCATACAGGCAAGAGCGCTCACTAACTGGCATGAATACAATGTGTTTCAGGGATCTGAGTCTGTCTGGCCTCGGCAACAGTGAGCCATTAGCACAGCTCTGATGTTGATTCCTTGCTAGCTGACCTTTTTTGAGAGCAAGGAGCACTGCTTCATAGATTACCTGATCGTGGAGGTCTCACTAGAATGACAGGACAAGCCCTTGGCACCACCAAGGCAAAGGCAGAGCAATGTTGATGTTGATGCCGGGGTTTGAATGCACTAGTGCTTGGGTGTATTTGCAAAAACCCTTACTTCAACTTCATGCTTTCTGTGATATATATTATTAGCCATGATATTCCAACAGCTATCCCAACCAGTCCTACTGGGCCAAGCCCTATCCATCACTAACTGTACAGAGCTCATGCTCTATATGCTGTCAATGGTGCTGTTTTTTACCTGCTGTCCTCTCTTCACATTTGTTTGGACTGCTGCAACGTGGGCTTCTCACAACAAACCAGCATTGCTACATTGGTACCCAAAGATCACTGCAAGATAGGATATTTCAGGTATATACATATTAGATTAGGTTACCAATATACTAATTCATCTCTGTACATTATACAGCTTGCCAGACACAAAACAGGCTCTAGAAAGGAATATTTTGTATCTTTTCAGGCTTTTTTATGAAGGATACACGAGCATTGTCAAAAAGGTGAGATTGTTTTTGTTTTTCACTCCTATCATTCAGGATAAGCACTGTATACTAACTTCCTGATGGTGGAGACACTTTATTGTAGTTTAAGGGAGAGCTGCTGGAATCAAAGAAAAGTAGTGACAACTTATGGTTGCAGAGATTTCTCAAGATGAATGTGTCAGGGGAGTAGTGGCTGCTTTTGGTCCCTTCTAACTGCTTATGTAATATGAACTAAAGTGACCAGCTTTCATCTCAATCAGGGGATACTGGTGGAGCTGTATTGATACATTTTATGGATTGGGGTGCATGTTCTACTATCCTCACATTTGTATAGCCTGGCGTAAAATGTGAAATAGTCGACAACTTCAGGAGATGGAGTCCATCCACTCAAAGTAGAAAGCTCTGCATATCAACAATATGACTTTTGATTGATTCAGTTGTATAGATTATTGGATTATCAATGAGTTTAAAGTTTGATTTATTCCATCCTACTGGAATTTAGCCCATGATGCACCCCTTATCTCTTAAAGCAAACACCTTTCCAATGAGGAAAATCAGTCATGCTTACCTCAATTGGGCAGGCCATTTTTTTTCAATTTCATTCTGTGACTTATATTACCGTGCCATCCGGGAGCCACGGACATATGATCAATTCCCGGATGACTATCTGTGCTGTCACATTGGCTTGGCTTCTATTACAAGATAGAGTATTGTCAGCCTGCTGACATTTTTAGGTGATCAGAGCTCATTTCTGCTTAAGAAAGAAGTTTCAACCAGGAATTCGTGTGAAAAAGTCACCGGGAGGAAGGGATCGTGGAGAACACGTCATCCCACAGCAAAAAAGAAGTGGGCAGGGTACTCATTATCAAAGCACACTAAAATGTAATTCATAGAATCTAAATATGGGCAACTCTGGACAAAATCCTTTTGACAGGGGGTGATGGTAGCCGTGGTGTTGTCATGAGGACTTGGAGTCTTTTTATGCTTCATCTGTCATAAGTCCAGCGTTCATCTCAATTATGGAATTAGTATACTTTCAATTGGAGCTGGTCCAACAGGACCCTTTGTCAACCATAGTACACTATATTGATTGGAAGGTCACTCATAAAGTAGTATGTCACAGGTGGTGATAAATCCATCAGAATAGATTGTTTGCACCTGGGTGTCATAAGGAGGAGTCTGCAGACAAAACTATTCATTCGATGATGTCAAACAAGGAATAGATTATAGTCACCCCCAAACAATATCCACCAACTCAAGTGTTTCTTTGCATTTTGGTTGGCTTGCTCCAACCCCATCTACATCACAAAAGTTGCAAATTTCTGACTTTTGCCTGATACATGCTATCATACTTATCACCTATTCTCAAAACACAACCCAACTGTATCGCACAGTATCATAGAAAGCATGTTTCTGATAGCAAATGTCATTGTAATAAGTTTTTCATGCTATCTGACCATGACCACATAATTTGTGGAGTACAGGTACATAATCAGTAGCAGCGTCCTAGCACCAAATCCCCAATTCCCAACAGCAATACTCAGAAATCAAATGAGCCATTTCTAAATTTGGTAAAAGGTTCCTGCAATTGCTTTGATAGTTCGTTTGAATGTGCCTGGCTGAGAAAAACCCTCTTCCACTTTGTGGAAGTTGGAATTCATCTCGTCCGTCATTTAACATTTGCCATCATTGTCACCGCCCCTTCCCTCCCTTAACGGGTGTCCACACTTCATATCTGTACATCTACCACCTATCCTATCTATCTCTGCCCCAACCTTCCCCAATGTCCTCTCCAACTGTCACTGTAGTTGGTTATTACACCAGTGGTGCGTGTGAGCATATATACGTGCCATGTTCATGACAAGGCACCCTATTATTGACTCCGCATAGTCGGAATGGGATCTGCATTTAAAGTTGATTTCACAATCTGGTTGTCGCAGGCATTCCTGTAGTCAAACTCGTTGTGATGAGCATTTGTGTATGAGCTGGACACCTGATACAGATGCTATTGCAGCTGTTGTAAATCCATTCTATGATTCAAGGGCCTTTGGTTGGTGGTTCCAGCCACCTCATCCAGTTCTCTCAGCAGAATCCTGAGATAGAGCTGGTTTTCAGGCGCATCTACATCGACTCACAGCTCAAACTACATGCTTCAAGTCGTCTTTAACACACCCTTCTTTTCTGGCAGTGACTTACCCCCCATCGTTGAAACGGAACGACCCTGATCATACTTCAAAATCCATGTGTGAATAACACAAATGACCATCATCCATATTGAATAACCACTGATTCAAGCAATCTGTCTGCAACCAAGGGTGATACATTTGGCCATGAAATGAGGTGGGACTCAAAGTCAGACGAGCACAATCATGAGACTAGTTATGACACGCTGTAGAGTGGGTACCAGGTCATTGCATGCATTCCTTCCAGAAGCTCTCAGTGCAAGGAAGCCATTCACTGCCTTTCATTATTCATGATAACTGTGAATATGAAAACAGCAACTTGTCATTCTGCTGAGCAAGGCTAAGACAGGTAGCGGTGTGATCCACGCGGGGTTCCCACCTGCACCCCGCTGGGCATTTGCAAAGTGGTATGAAGCTTGCATATAGTATTCACTTGTACAGTGAATATGAATATTTACAAACCAACTACGCTCTCGCTGTTGTGCAACATCAAATCAAAACTGGGTAAGTCAAGAATTTCCACATCCCTCCACAGTGTGATTAGTCACCAGGGTTTCCAGTACAGATCGAACACTTACTTCATCCCTTCAAATTGAATGGCAACCTCACTCTCACCATAGCTGGCATGAATGTGAACAGCGTGAATTCGGAAAAATTGGGCCACCTTTGCCTCCAAACCTTTGAGTCGGAATTGCTTATTGATAAGGGAACCAAGTGACTTAAAGTCTTTGAGGGGTGCTGCAGATATAGACTTGAATCTTGCTTTGGCTGGTCGATTGTACATGGGCAGCGGGGCAGATGGAATTAAAGGTCGGAAAGAAGAGTGGCTCGAACTTGAAGCTTGATGCATCTGTTTCTTTGACTGTTGGAGTTGATGCCTTCGTTCCACACTTCACCAGGTTTTGAGTCAGTGATTAGAGCACACACTACTAAAACTCCAACTCACCGGAGCTGATTGATTTTTCTGTCAACCATCTGTGCCTCTTCTTGAGGCATATGATTCAGAATGTTGTTCTGAAGAAGAAGAAGAGTGTTTGCAGCGAAACAGATTTTCAGATGACTAGCAATGATTAGTATGTGTTTTGTTCAAATGAAAGTCGTAGCTACTCACTCTTCAACACTAGTAACGGTGGGGTTATTGATGATATCTTCCATCCTTGAGCGTAATTTGTTTTGCCCATTTGTATCCAGGGAGGGCCATCGTGAGTCAGGTGGGAGAGCCTGCTCTTGATTCAGGAGGCGTTCATACACATCTTGCTGACCTCGAGCATGCACTGCATGTTCCGCAAATACATTCATGTAGTGAATGGTGTCAGCTGCCATTTTGTCAGCACTAGCAGCAGGGAGTGGCATGGTGGCTGGGGGGTGAGGGCAGAGAATCGGATTAGTAGATTTGTGGCAGGTTGTGGTGGATTTATGGTGAACCCTTCCACTTCTAGCCCGAGTAAGCTTTGACGGGGTAGGGACCAGTGGTGTATGCGCCCAGACCACCTCTGAATCAAGCAGGACAACGATAGGCCACTGCAAAGTGCAATTGGAAAGCCCGCTATGGTCAACAAATATTCCGATGATCAGGCTCCCCATCAGGTGATTAGGCTTCGAAATTGGTAAAGGCCGTGTTGAGTCAATATTAACGACACATCATGGACCCTAACTCTGCGCTCTGAAGTATGCAGTAATGTATTGTTAGGGCATTGTGAATAATGTATAAATATCTGTCCTAAGATGCATGCTGCCTTCTACAATTCACAATGGATGAAGATGGAGTTCCATTGATCCCTGTTGCTTTGCGACACCACCTCCTTATGATGGAGCCTGGAGCCTATGGCATCTCATATGATATCTCCACACGGCGAACTGAAGATAACTTACCTAATGGTTGGCAGTCTTATCGAGGTACTAATGCTCATTATTGGTCAGCCTGGTTCACTAATAAACAATATTTAATACAGCATCTACATACTCTCAGATTGCGAATCTGTTGAGAGAGCATGGCTATGAACGTTTACAGTATTCTGATTGGGTCTGTGACCCAACGGACTCGATTGATGCTTATTGGACCATGCTTTCACTTGTACGAATGCGGCCACCAGGCAAGCTTGAAACTACAGTTAAGGCACTTAAGGTGCATTTCATAAGTAGCTGGGTAAGCAAGTATTTATCAAATTAAGGAAGTGTTAATGCTGGATTAGGAATTAGATGTCACAAATGCAATTCAATTAGGTGGGATGTTCTCTCCGGAACTTCGAGGCCCAACACCAGCTGGCCTCATTCCCCCGGATGCAGGTATTCCTGCAGAAGTTCCACAAGCTCCTTTCCATCCTCCACCCTCCACACGAGAATCTCAAGTTGCATCACGCCGTTCCAACTGGAGAGTTCATCCACCAGATTATCCATGATTTCAATGACTGTAGGGAACACTCTTACACCACGTCCCAACAATACGACCTTCTGTTACCTAGATCCATTCCTGTTTTCTCCTGTGCCATGCAAAGGTTCTTTGTCTCATCATGTATATATCGACAGTCTACATGTACCTATGAAGAATCAATTGAATAGATCCCCAGCTCCTTTCTTGTCATCTCACATCTCCATCTTTGCTGTTCCTTGTCGCCCCTCAACATCATCCCTCGCCAACTGCCTCGATCATCACCTCATCTTTCCTCGTCACCTTCTCATCACTTACCAGCCCATCTGACTTTTCCCTTCCCCTTAGAACTCGCCTTTCCCGGTCTGACACCTGTCAGCCATCTACATGACCTTTGTGTATATGTATTACCAGTGATAAGGTGCATCCATAGCAGCATATTTGCAGTGGTTTGCAGCTTGCTCCACAGTGCGAGACCATGCCTGCGTATATAGCAATACTTACCCCTGTATCTCTCATTTCAATACCACATAACCAGCAAGAAAAAGCTTGGAAATAAGAATAGATATCATTATGGCTCACAAAAACTTATAAAGATCAACTTTGGATCCCCAACATCTGGATCTGGAGAAAAAGCTAGTGGACGAAGAAAGAGTTGCCCAGACCACATCACACATCCCCTTGGATGAAAACCGGTACTCGGGCAACATAGGACAATGTGCATATTCTAACAACCTTGAGGATGTAGGTTTCGTTGACTGTGCTTGGACTCAGACTTGGTGTAACCGCTCTGGGGTTACTTAGATCCCAGTATCTAATATATATACCGCCTGCGGTGCTGAGTGCTAAGCACTCAGTATCATCTGCCTTTTGGCTTAGCGGCTGCGTGCGGCGGTCCGGTCGTTACACTTGGATGCCGAGCTGTTTGAGGATAATATCACCTCTAGCAAAGAAAGGTGTGCATGAAAGCAAAGGTAATGTTCATAGCCCCTTGAATTCACTGATCTTTGCAAGCACTTGATTGCAGGTGCTACCTAAGATGTCAAGTTCATTCACTTTGATGCCTACAAGCGGAAGCTCCCTCCTGACGGTGACTTCTTGGATGGATCACTCAGTGACCGGCCAACTCATTCAACCAAACCCCAGTTGAAGAAAGCTCGTTGACCATGGGAAAAAAATATCCAAGATATGAGCTCATTGATTGTGAGGAGCCCTGCCCCAATGGCAAGGTGTATGCATCAGAAAAACTGCAAAAGTTCTCACACAACTGGAAATGACTTGTGTACTGGAGCCAGACAGGTTCAGTTAGTTAACATAGAAGCACACTAGTATATCAGTAAATAAGTTGTACAAGTGCTTGAGAAAACAAGTCAGTCAGTCAGTTTCAGAAGTCCAGTAAAGATAGTAAATTAGTCAACAAGACAACAAGTGATCTCAGTAATACATGTGCCCTCAGCATCCTATGATTCAAGTTTTCCATGAGATTAAGTAGATTAATATTCCAGTAACTCATTCATACAGTGCTCACCAGTAAGCTAGTAGTCAGCATCACCAGTTATCCAGAGGAATCAGTAATGTAGTGATGAAGTACTCCATTCCTCCAGAGTCACCAGTGCTAGAGTAATTCTGTACACCAACCATTCAGCGGTCACAGAGCTCCCGTGGTTCAGTGGTTCAGTATATCAGCAAAGAAGTGACTTTAGCAGCCCAAGAGTACTCCCAGTCAGGATTGAGGCATTGCTGTCGGTCAGAAGGGGAACCTGCCTTGCAACTGACTGTGCATTGAAGGGTGGCTGGATAGAGTTGGTGAAGGCATAGTGAGGATAGGAGTATGCAGGCAGAATGAGTCGATGGGGCCAGCACAGCTCTGATGGTATTCTGTAGTGACTCCAACGCGAAAAATTTTTAAATGTATGACCGCTCACCTCAGGTCATGTCATACCTCAATATCTGCCATTCATCATGTGTCTCAGTCGATGGTACCACCACAGCATGCAAGCAATCTGATACCCCAGTGTAAGGGCAAACTGCTAGAAGGATAAGGAACTAGAATAAGAAATGGAGAATGTGATGATGGCAAAAATAAATCAGAACACTGAGAGAGGTCACAGATCCCATATTTTTAACACACTGCTTACTAGTAGAGGATACGATGACTGTAGTCATGTTGTATGTATCTTCAGGCTTCAAATAGTTTGGACACTATTTGACAAGGTGGTGAGAAGAGTGATTTACTGCTATTTGCTGCTGCAAGCAAACATGATGTTAGGGGGAAATGTAGCGTTGATTGGACAACGGTTCATGCTAGCGCTCATGTTTGTCAGTAATTGTTTAATCACTACCTTTCGCATGACTATGTCAACCAGTTTTCTCATGCTATCCCTCCTAATGGTGGCTGAGAAGCAAATCCCTGTGCTGGTCGATGGCACAACATGGACTTGAAGAAGACCACAAAATACTGGGGCATCTACGATGAAACTGGGATATTTTTAGTGGTAATTCAGTGCTACTCTTAGGGTGGTGTCAAAGGGCCTAAGAGGCCCACTATTTTGTGCATAGGAAATAGGCCTCTTAGGCCTTTATTGGCACCAAGAAGGTGCTGCCTGAGGCGGACCGGGTCCACGCTATTGTACGGTGACAACCAATCCGAGATTAAAATAGCAAATGATTACCAGCATAGAGCAAAGATATAATACAAAGAACTGGTATGATGTCATGAATGGGAAGTAGCAATCATAAAGTATCTAGTGACAACCCAAAGTGATCAGTGCCCATTTGGAAAGGCTCGCCACCTTACACTATCTTGCCTATAAGGTGATATCTTCATCCCCTGCAGGGCGAGCCACAGTAGTGACTGTGAACTAAAGTAAGTATTGCACAACATCAATGAACATCATCACTTACTACCATTCCTTTTACGCCAGGCAATAACACTTTCTCCATACACCCAGAACCAGCTACAGCCATCAATAGATGAATATATGAATTGTGAAAGTAAAAGTGTGCGAGGGTCATCTAACTTGTGCCTTTGCAAACTAGCCACTATGTGGTCATGGGACTCTGAGTCTGCCCTCCAGAGCACCATCATCTTCAGCTGGTTGCAAGCAAGGGCCTTACTCAAACTAGGGGTTGCAGTTTGTGACATCTTCCAAGTTATGGAGATATGGGTGAGACATGATAGAGATTCAAATCCATCTGGGATGAAATCCAATGAAGTTCCAGAGACAAGATCCAGATGGGTGAGGCGGTGGAATATGGTGAAGCTGGGAAGGTGGGCATAATATATGCCAAAGAAAGCCACTGGATCAATGGAAAGAAGGTGTAGGTCCTTCAGGCAATCAAGTATGTCCAAAACAATATTTGATGCCCTCCCTGGGCTATTACCTGCACCCCATAGCTTCAGGCTAGTCAGGCCGGGGCAGAGGCAGAGGAGCTTGGAAGCAGTGGGTGGTGACACAGCAGGGCCAATGAGAAGAAAATGTATAGTTTTGGATCGGGTGGTGAGTGATTTAATGAGTTGTCGAGCCTTATATTCTGAGTAGATTTGGACTTTTTTATAAAGGATAGGCTCAAGCCTTTGTAATTAGCCATTTTAGCACACAACAGACAGTAGCAAGGAAAGATAACCAACCAATCCTTCACACACCAAGCTACACAAATGTACTTGGAGAGTTCTTCTGGATTACTGCTCCCTAATAAGTTGAAGAAGATCATGCGTTCCAACTCAACAGGTAGAGTTACTCCTTTGGGTGTGGATAAGATGGCCATTGTTGCAGTGCAGACTTGGAGCAGTGCCCCCAATTTTATTTGAGATGGCAAACTACTTAGTCATATCTTCAAGTTTAGACTGGTCCAAAATCATTGATCAACTTAACATTGGATCATTCAACGTATTGTTCTACAACATTCATTATTATGCCTTGTGATGACATACATGAGAACAGGTGATAACATACTAGGGGACTCATCGAGCATGTTTACTAGAGTCTCAGGGATGGCACTCGATGGTGCCCCAAACTGCCACAGCTATAATAGAATAGAATTCACTGTTGAAGCTCCAAATTCCAAATATGTTATGTCCATTGCATCTTTGAGCTCAAACTATGATGATTCTCCATCCTCTTTTGATTCAGATCTCAGATCCACACAGGGAACAAATTTGCCTAAATGGGCATAACATCCGGCTAGGTAATTGTGCTCACCGTGTTGCCGCCAGTCCGCTCCTTTTCAAAACCTTATTATGGGCCATGTTTGGTGATCACATACACTAGTACAAGATGCGTTGAAGGTGTTTGCAGAAAGGGGCCAGCCATTAATAGATGTGTTGTTTTCTCTAATTTTTGCATTTTCATGTGTTGTACATACAAACTCTCATACATCATCAGGGGTCAAGTGCAGTGATTCACCAAAGATGAACATTCATACACTAACATAGGTATACATGAAGTAAATGCTATGTGGGGGATAGTGATATGATGAGGACAACTAGAATGAGGGTGTAATCCAGGAGTTGCAAGAATGACCCTTGAAGTATCACAGTTGTTGAAAATTGTCACTTAAGTCCCAGCCACTCCCATGCTGCTGCTGTTGTCACACCATGTCATTTGCTATGGGTGTGCTGCCACTGTTCATTGTCTAACTGAGGCATTGACTCTACAAGAAGCTTATAGGTGCATATTTATTGAGTTAACTTTCAAGCTCACCTTTACCAAGAAGAGCTTCTCCAGCAAGACCAGCGTGTGCAGTAGCACCCTTGGCAAGGGCAACTCCAGGGATTTTGTCTGGAGCTAGCCATATCTAGATTCTATCAATTACATTTCAGCATAGTACTTCAATAATGAGCACCCCACTCACTTTTTTTTTTTTTTTTTTTTTTACGTGTTCTCCACGATCTCCTCCTCCCAGTGACTTTTTCATATAAATTCCTGGTTGAAACTTCTTTCTTAAGTAGAAATGAGCCCTGATCACCAGAAACTAATTGATAATCCAATAACTTATGCAACTGAATCAAAGGTTGTATATTGTTGATATGCAGAGTTTTTTACTTTGAGTGGATGGATCCATCTCCTGAAGTTTTGTCAACTATTTCACTTCTACACTAGTAGTGTCCTAACCTTGCATTGATTTCATAGCATTGCCTGACTTTTCCTAGTAAAGCCAGTTAGTGAGTGCTCTTGCCTGTATGAGCAACATCAGCAAATCATACACCACTTCTATGCAGTACTATGCAGTGTTCTACAGTAGTCACATCACAGATCATACAGATTGAGGTTGTCTATAGGGTCTGTGCAGATTCAGATTGCCAGGGGGGCCTGTACAGACCACTATGTTTTTGGGCATCATCTCATCCATATAATTCTTGAAAATCTACATAGCAATTCACACATAGAATAAAGAAAGAGATGATATTAGCAAAATAATCAACATATCTCGTAAGCTTGTTATCGCTGTCGTCCTTGTCCGCATCATCATATGATGCACCATTGGCCACATGCATGCCAGTGGTGGCCCTGTCCTCATCACTGTGTACAACGTGGCATTGGCCAGGCGCAGCCCGGCGTCGTCGTCGTCATCGCTGTCATGCGTGACGTGGCTTTGGCCGCACACATGCCGGCGTCATCATCACCATCTTGTCCATTTGCGACAGTTCGAGGCACCGTCCTCGTCGTGGCATTCACCACATGGGTACTGCCATTGTCATCATCGTCGTCACCGCCGTGTGCGACAGTGCGGGTGTCCTTGTCCTCATTGTCACCGTGTACGATGCGGCATTGGCCAAGCGCGTGCCGGTGTCGTTGTTGTTCGTCTCCGCTATAAGCAACTGCCCGGTGTGGCACCGGTGTTGTCACTTGCTGTGTATGACAACTCAGGACGTTGTCATCATCTCCGCTGTGCGTGGGATGGCATCCCGACGCAGCGTTAGCCACGCACGTGCCTGTGGCGCCATTGTTGTCACTTCCATCGTGTGCGATGGCCTGGTGTGTCCTTGTCGTCATCGTCGTTTGACCCATGTGTGGCAAGGCATTACCCATGCGCGTGCTGGCGGGGTTGTCGTCGTCACCGCCATATAGGACGCGGCATTGGCCACACGCGCACTGGCGTTGTCATTGTCGTCCTCGCCGAGATGGTGATGCTGTTACGGTGCTACAAACATCTGGATGACTGTGTAAGCTGTACTGAAAGGGGTGTTTTGCTGATGAAGGTAGCGGTCTCATGACCATCTTGAGTCACTAGTCACACATGTCACATCATCTCCTGATTTGGAAGGTGTACCGGCGAGCAGTTGCACCTTCTATAAAAGGGCCACAGTTTGCATAGGGTGGGCATTAGTTGGTCTCAGTCCCAGACACTTCAGTCACCTGTTTTGGAAGCTTCTGGGGACTGAAGCAGCTGGAGACGCCTGTGCCACCTCAGCCAGGCCTGCTTTCCTCTGTTTCTCATACTCTCAAGGCCATGGTGCTGTTGGAAATACAAGCATGCGCGCAGCCCCGACCGCGACCGGCTCGAGCAACCACTGGTGTACACATGGGGTGGTGCACTGCATTCCTCGCGTAGACCACACCATATGGCCTCTTCATTGTACCTCTCGCGTACATATCTTTTCTCTTATTCCTGTGTTATCGCTAATACGGATCCTGTACGTGATCCCCCCATCCCCATTCCAATTACTATACATCTTTACCGTATATAAGATCTTTGCTTTGCCCGAAAGCACCTCAGTCCGTTGCACTGAACACGACTGAGGTAAGATAGTTGTCCTTACCATTACCTACATATTACTGATTCGTAACCTAGCTCCCGCACTAGGTAAATATACATAGTCCATTGCACTGAACGCGACTGAGCTCCCGCGCTAGAAATCTAACAGATGCAGGGGCCTGAAAAGCCATGCACACCTTTGCCCATTCCATTTGTACTAGCACATCATGTAGTACTTTATGGTACATACTGCATCGTGCTACAAGTCTCTGCCGCAGGACAATATTCAACCACCGTCAGCATGCCAGCAATGTAGCCCCAAAGTTACCTAGTATGTCATGTAGTACTTAGTGCAATACTTATGCCACACCATTGTTTGAGCATGTACAATGGTAGATCATTGTGCTGTACTGTGCTACCACAGACAGGTATGCATTATGTGGGAGTCAACTGTGCATGTCTCATTACCGTTGAGGTCACGGTGGCCATGCCTTCTAAGAGGCACTCTATGGACTGAGTGTAGTGATCAGTTGGATTGGATGATTACCTATGTTACAGTAATCTACATTCGCCATTCCACAATAGTGACATTTCAAAAAAATAGTTTCATTTTCCATGAGAACACTATCATCGTATAGTAAACTCCCTGTTAACCAATACCCCTCTGGATAGCCTCAAAGGTATGGGTTAGAAGGGAGTATGGGTTAATTAGCAGGGAGGAATTACCGTGGTCGAAAACAAGTCCAGACAACCCGAAATGTTAAAACTATAGAAAAGAGAAGGGAAAAGCATCGTGTTAGAACTGCTCAGCTTATATTGGGAACTGAGTTCTGTTCAGGGCCGGTCATGTGCACAGCCCCATCGGGATCAACAGCAAAGCATGCTTAGTCACAGTGCCACATCAGCTCAGCATTGTGCACCACATATGGAATGCTTAACAATTTCATGCTCTTTTCGGATCAAAAATTTCGCGCTCAGCATCTTTCGGCGGCTTGCATAGGCTGGTTAGGTAATTGGGGAGTTGGTCAGGACCTCGGTCACCATTTTCAACACTAGGAGAACATGCAATACGACCTTTGTCACATTGTCATGTTGTAGCAATACACTATGTACTATGGCAAGTAGTACCTGTGCTGCGTCAAGAAGAAGTATGGAATAAGAATTTAGTCCAATACTACTGGATCTGCTGCTGTTCCCTCTTTCCCTTTGTCGCCTTCAAAGGGGGAAGCTTGAATCCAGGCCACTTACAGAAGTAATTACAAACGTGCTCCTCCACAAATAGCTCCACTACTCTCTCCAAATTTCCCTCACAGAAGAGACCTGCTAATCAAGTCAAGCTTTGTATGAGACCCAGTTCCCTTGCAAAATATGGAACAAATGGAGGACTTATGGATGTGTGTGGATTTGAGGGTCATTAAGAGAAACAGAGTGCCTGCCACACAGAATCAGTATGTGAAAGTAAAACTCAATATACAACCTTTGTAGTTCATGCGTATCGTGTATGACGCATCCGAAACGCACAAAAAGGCCTTGATGCGGTCTGATGGCTGGGTGAGTCGAGCTGCTCCTACTGACTCTTGTAGGTCGTGTTTTGAGTCGTCCTCGTCGACACGGTGGATTAACGTGCTCTGTACGTTGTTCAGGATGCCGTGGAGGTGCCGTGGGTGACTCCAGTGCGTGCGTCGTCAAGCATTTGCACTGCTGGTGCTGACTTGAGCGGTTGTCAGCTAGTGTCCTCGTATTGACTCGTTTCGAGTCCGTGCGCATGTCGCTCATTGCACCATCCATCCACTGTCGACCACTGTGCATTCCAGATCTGTTTCCATTGATTTAGCGTGTCTGATCGCACTTGTTACCTCTCAGCTCGATCTGGTCGACCGGTGGGTCTCCTGGCCCTGTACCTGGACTTGGTGAGTCCGGTTCATTGTAGCGGTGGTCCGGACGGCTTCTAGGGTGTTCCCATGGACCTTGGACATGATCCGGCGTGGTCACATAGCACCCCGGCTGTATGGCAAGTTTGCAGCGTCATGAGGCAAGTCCTCCTGCTCTACTTGTTCTAACCATTCCCTGACGTGTTCTGACGTGTTACGCAGCTTCTTCAGCTGCTCCATCGCACTCCTGGCACTCTCAGATGCTCCGGACATGTGCGCTTTGTCGGCACTTGGCATGTCCAGCTCAACTTAATGCCCTTGAGGTGAGTATGCCCAGTCTTCTTCGCCTGAGCATTTGCGCTGACTTCCTGACACGTTATGCAGCTCCTTGAGGTCGTCCCTGGTGCCCGCTCTTGTCGCGTGTGCATCGCGTCCGATGAGTCTGAGGTTGGAGCTCGCATGACCTCTCTGTTGCCCCTCAAGCTCGATGCTCGGGGGTGCATGCTATCACCGCGCCTGCTCATCGCGTGGTATGAATGGTTCACAGGGGTGTTCAGGTGCATTCCTGTCACCTTGGGAGGTGTGCTCATCACTGTCTTTAACTTTCACTCCTGGCCACTCCAGCTTGGGTGCCGCGGCTCTCTCCTCCTTGGTTGGTGTGCTATAACGCGTGCTGGCGTTCTCCCCGTCAACTTGCGCATTCAGCTACGCTCCACTGACCTCGCTATCAGCCCCTGGGTCTGCAGTTGGCCACGCAATGCATTCTGGTTGCCAGTCGTCTTGCTTGGTAAGTGGCTTGTTCGGCTTTGCATGCTGGCGCTGTCGTTGCCCATTGGCGAGGCCATACCGTAGTTTTAATGCACAGATTGCATTGCAATAACAACACAACTGTGATGCACATTCAGCTGATAATGAGTTGTGCATCGCTACTGCATTACGCAGCTGACCATGCTTCCATTATCAATGCAATATCGAAGACCTGTCCGTGGCACCCATTTCTTCTTCTGGAATGCTTCGCGTGGCCGTGCTCGCAGGCACCCGACGCACCGGCGCATTCCCACGTGCACCTCGTGCCTTTCCCGCGCCCCCATACCCGTCGCCCTCAATGCTTGCCATGCGCCTCACGCCCCTCCCGTTGTCCTTGCTGTGCTGCCGCTGTCCATGCGTCCCCTCCCTTCACCGTCGCGCGTCCTCCCATTGTCGTTATGCATCCTTGAGTCACTGTCACGCACCATCCCGTTGCCATCCCATCGCCTTGCATACCCTCCCGGTTCCCTGCACACCTCCCATTTCCTGCCGTTGCGATCACGCACCATCCCATTCCTCTCGTGCACCTCCCATGCGCTCCTGCTGACTGGTGGGTGTGCAAATGTGATGCAAGAATGCACCAAGATGATGGGAGCACCACCTGCCCTCCCATTGCTCTTGCACGCCTTTGTGTGTCTCGCTTATTAATAGTGGTAGTAGTACACATGTAGTAGATTACACTGATGATATACTTCTACCGTAACAACCCGTTCAAGCTGTAGAAATCACATTTAAAACATAGGAGACTTATAGGAGATTTTGGAAAACATCAAAAATTCGGCATTGTGACTTTCACAACATGGCTAGGAATATTCTAATTTGTAGGCTAGATGAGTGTAATCAAGTATAATCTATGTCCTACATGTTTTAGCGGTGAAAGTATCTGTGATCCTTGTTCCTGAGTGGACGCGCTGGACAATCCGTGCCCAAGCCTTTGATTCATATGGCCGCTCCATCCAATCAGTTCAATGCATTTTCGCATTTTTAACATTTGGGAAAGATAGATAACTAACTGCTCGTATTCATGAATTATGTGACTATATACATGCCCAATATACAAGTTATATATTCCAGACTGTATACTGGAAGCCATAATGTCGAGTTTTTGATATGTTCTTCAAAGTCTCCTATTTTTAAAATGCAGTTTCCACACTTTTTGAATGTTTAAATCACTTCCTACTACTTCAAATCTCCATGAAGGCAGTTGTAACATTGGAAGAACATAGATTATACAGTGTAGTAACCCTCGGAAGTACTCGAATGATGAAAACATACACTGAGTGGTATTGCCCAATATGGAAAGGGTGCGGAAGTAGCAGTGGGATTATATAATCAAAACAGTGGTGTTGAGGGTCATCCTAGAGTACGGAAAAAAAAACATGAAAACATGAATTATTGTAATCTACATACTACACGTGTACTACTACTAATTGGATCCACAGGGTGTGCACAAGGTCATCGAGCAGCAGTAAGCTGATGGGAATGTGTGGAGGGACTGGGGAGGATATGCGAGACAACGGGAGGGCATGCATAGCAACAAGAGAGCATGTGATGCAACGGGAGGGTGAGCGAGACAGACGGCAGGGTACGCGAGGGGACACCTTGAGCTGACAGGATGACGGGAAGGCTAGGGAGGCAACCGGAAGACACATGAGACAATGGGAGGGTGGGTGAAGCAGCAGGAACATGTGAGACGATGGGAGAGTGAGCAAGATGACACGAGATGACAGCAGGGTGTGCGAGGTGACGCCCCGTGCCGACAGGATGATGGGAGGACCGCGGAGGCGTTGGGAGGGCACACGAGATGACAGTAGGGCACGCGAGGTGACGGAATATGGCGTAATATTTGCACATTTATTCAGCGCGGTTGTTTGGTCGTGCGCGACATTCAATCCGTGCGCGAATTTGATTGACCGTGCGCGATATTCAACAATCTGCGCAAACTCGATTGTGCACGCCCATCTCTCAATTGACTACATGCACGAATTTGTGTAACTAAGCACGCAGTTTCAATACATGATGACTACTGGAGGAGGTTGTAAACCACGAAGTCATAGTACGAATCACATCCATTCGGGATACTGAGAACAATAATAGGACTGCCAAGGTTCAGTCCAGTCCGGTTTAGGGGCCTCTCTGTCCGAACTCGAAGCGATCCGAACCTGTTAAAGATGTCGCCGTCATCATTTTCGCTGTAGTGTGCCATGGTGCTGGCCACGTGCGTGCCGGCGTCGTCCTCGTCCTCGTGCTCACCATGGCGGCAACGCCGTGGTATTGGCCACACAGTATCGTTGTCGTTGTCTTCGCCGTGTACAACGCGGCGTTGGCCACAGGCGTTCCGACACCGTCGTCTTCGCCGTGGGCGACGTGGCATTGGCCACACGCATACCGGCGTCGTCGTCGTCCTTGCCGTGGGCGATGTAGCATTGGCCACACGCGTGCTAGCGTCGTCGCCGTCGTCCTCGCTCTGGTAACGCTGTAGTATTGGTCACCCAGCATTGTCGCCGTCTTCGCCGCATTGGTGACGCTGTGACATTAGCTACACGCGTGCTGTCGTCGTTTTTGCCATAGGCAACCTGGCATTGACTGTACACGTGCTGGCATCCGTCGTCGTCCTCACTGCGGTGGTGACACTGTGGCAATTGACCATGCGCGTGTCGTCGTCGTCGTCTTGTGGGTGACGTGGCATTGGCTGCACATGTGCCGAAGTTGTCGTCGTCAATTTGTCGTGTGTCACGTGGCCACGCGTGCACCAGCGGCGTCGTCTTCCGTCGTCTTCGCTGTGGTGGTAGTGCTGTAGCGTCGGCCACACAGCGTGTTCGAGTCGCGAGCCGTCGGCTATCCAATGCCGCCGCCGCCGTCCTGTTGCCCCGGTAAAGAAAAGCTGAAATCGACTGCACAGTCAATCGAAACATGCGCACGCGCAATCAAATTCGCGCACGGTCAATCAAATCCGCGCACGGATTGAATGTCGCGCACTGCCAAACAACCGCGCTGAATAAATGTGCAAACATTACGCCATAACGGAAAGGCGTGCGAGACGATGAGAGAGTGAACGAGGCAATGTAAGGCAACGCTCCATGCCGACAGGAGAACGAGTGGTGGCGGGAGAGCGCTCGAAGCGACGGAAGGGCGGCTGCGGGCGCTGATGGGGACAACGTCGAAGGAACGGTGACGCTGTGGAACGCGGCACCAACCATCAAGTTTCGCTTCCCGCCTCATTAGGCAGCACGGGATAATGGATACTCAGGGACGATTGGTTGTTACCTGAATGTGGTGATGCATAACATTAGATCATATGATTGTGCATCACAATAAGACCTATGAGTACAGGTTGTAATGCACGAATTTTACAGGTACAGGTGCATTGGCAGGCCGGGAGGTTTTGTGTGTGCATCCGGATGATGCTCGTCGTTTCCCAGCGTTTCCGGAGGGCCTTCTGATGGTCTCAGTGCGTGCTCCTCACCTTTGACCTGGCCCTCATATCACCTGTTCCTTGATCCAGATTAATTATGCTATACTCCCCACAGCATCTGCTGTATCACCTGTCTCGGTTGCCGGACTGACTCAATGCCCGCCACACCCGCCTAACTCCGCACCGCCATCCTACATGACAGCCACCTTACCTAAGCTGCTGAAGCTTAAGGAAGACAACTACAGTTGACTCCCTCATAACACATACCTGGTATAACACATACTCCCCCATAACACATACATTTCGGGTTTCTTGAGCTGCTTTACAAGGGCAAACCCATGTTCGAAAACCCATACTCCCTCAAAACAGATACTTCTGGGCCTATCCTGAGGGGGAATGTGTTATGAGGGAGTCAACTGTACTTGGCTTGATGCATGCGTGTAAAAACTGGCCCGGAAAGGAAGAACATCTATAATGTTGTTGACAGAACGTTCCCACGGCCAGTCAGAGATTCTGCAGCCGAGGAACTTTGGGAGATAAAGAATAGGCTAGCAAAGGAGGGCATTCTGAGTGCCATCGAGGACACCCATGTCAATACTATGGATCAGGTTGATGCTGCTACCAAGTGGTTGTCACTCCATGCATTGTATGAACCCATCAGCTCCCAATCCCTTGTCACCATCAAGAGTGAGAGCAGTAGATACGCCACTTGGAAATGCAGAAAAATGTTGTGCCCAAGGCAATACAAGCTGATAACAGCTGTGAGTACATAAATTGCGATCTGGTCATGTGGTGCCATGATAGAGGGCTCGAGTTACAAACTACCACTCCTCACACACCACAGTAAAATGGGATTGCTGAGTGGTGGAATCATACCATGGTGTTGCTTGCATGTGCAATGTTGATATTGTGCCAGCTCCCATCAGAATTGTGGCCAGAAGCTGTGGAGAACGCTACCTACATTCGCAATCAAACCTATGCCCTACCAGATACAGCACCATACCAAAACTGGATGGGTAGTAAGCTGGATGTCTCCGATGTCATCAAATTCGGCTGACAAAATAAGCAAGCATGCATAGATGACAGTGAACTCGAAGACTTACCGATATGAGTGAGCTCAAGGGTAATGACAATGATGCAGATGAATCAGGCATAACATCCGCCGAACGTGTATACCTGATGTTCAATGAGTGTGAAATGGGTACAAAAGACCCGAAAAGTCTTGCCGAAGTGAAAGCGTCACCCGAGTGGCCAGAATGGGAAAAGGCCATACAAGTTGAGCTCGAGACACTCAAATGCATGGGAACTTGGAAACTAGCTGACGCACCGAAAGATCAAAAACCCATAACAAATAAGTGGGTATTCGTCCGAAAGTGTGGAAAGGACGGAAAATACAAGGTATGATTAGTGGCTAGGGGATTTTCCCAAGTACCAGGCATAGACTACAAACAGACATTTGTCAGATGAGGTCCAGCCGCCGTGTTGTGCGGCCGTCGTAATGCGATGAGGACAGGTGATCCCGTACATAACTACCTTGACTGACGATCTTTTGTTTCGAGCCAATAACGTTTTACTTCTACTGTTCATACCTACTCGTACCTTATCCGTAGAGTATTTAACCCATACGATACCACACCATTGCCTCAGCTCGTTCACCCCGAACCGCGCTGAGGTATGATACTGATATTCTACGCTTGTATTACCATTTACTTACTATCTGGTTAGTTCACTCGTTTACATCAGTAATTTAGGGTGGATCTAATTTCGTCTAATTTGCCGCTAATTCAATCTTATTAATCTTATGGCAGACCGTGAGACTGGTGAGATCCCTGAGATGAATAAGACAGTTAGCAACCATTCTGGGGACGTCTAAAGTGACTCAGGTCTAGCTAATTTGTCTGAAGTGTCTAATTAGTTCATGGCGAGTGGAGTTGTGATGCCTGATTACACTGCACGGATGGTTTTGGCACATCACATACTACCTAACCTGCAGGGATCACTCAGTTGCATAGGTTGTGTTAAGGACTTTGGCACATAGAAACAGTGTTGGTAGTCAGGCAAATTGAGATGGAGCTGTTCTGATATGAAGCAGGCGACAGGTGAGGGAAAAATGGGTACTCAGAGCTCGATAGCAGGTTGAATAATCCATCTCACCAGATAATTGTGCTAATTATGCTTGGCATCCAAAATTAGATCAATTAGACGAAATTAGACGAAATTAGATACGTCCTAAATTACTGACGTAGACAACTCGTAACCTTTGACAACATTTGCACCAGTACAGTCGACTCCCTCTTATCCCATACCCATCGGGACTGACCATAAGGGTATGGGATAAGAGGGAGTATGGGATACGACTTCAAATGAGAAAAACGAAACAATTTTCCTTTTGTGTGGTAGTAGCGAAGAGTAACGTGTAATACACAACATGTAACTACCCCTTTGGAGGAAAGTAATGATGTAACGTAGTATCCTTCATGTCCTGCATCATGGCAGTGCATGTCATCCTCCCAAAAGAACCCAGCATTGGCTCCAGCTTACATGCGACAGGATCGTCAACATCCACTAAGAATCTTCGCAACAAAAGTGAGGCTTGGAGGGCTTCAGCGCGCATTGGAGGAGTTGGTGTAGCAGGTTCATTGAGCTCGTTGTCTCCTTCACCTGCTGCTGACTCAAACTCCTGTACCTTTCGTGCCTCCATTACTGCCTCATAAATGTCCTGGTCAGTGGCCTCATATACTTGACTTGCCTCGACAGCCGGGTTGAGAAGTTCGGCAATGTCCATTCGGTTTGCACACTGAATAACACCTGTTTTTTCGAGGTCATCCAACGCCGACTTGACAGCATTCTCAGCAAGCTCGATAGGATTGCTGATCTGAGACTCGGAATGAGCAGTGTGGACAAGAGACAAAATCGGAATGACTGGTTGAATGGGTATGGGGTTGGGATTGAACATGGAGTCTGGTAAAATGCCAGCTTTCTGCCAGCAATTTTGGATCGTTGTAGTGTCCACCTCGTTCCATGCTTCATCAGCGAGACGCATGGCTTCGAGCTGATTAATATCATAGACATGAGTGGGTGAAATGCCCGCCTCGTACAAGTCAATAGAACGATTGATAAACTTTGCTCGATAGTGAGCCTTGAAGCAACGGATGATGCCCTGATCGTTGGGTTGTACATGTGCAGTAAGATTTGGCTCAAAATTTTCAACACGGATATTGGTGAGGGTATCAGGAACGATGTGACCAGAAAAGTTGTCCTGGAGAAGCAAAATCTTTCTGCCTTCACGTCGAAGCTTCTCGTCCCAATCTAATAGCCAGTCTTGATAAATAGTAGCGGTCATCCAGGCTTTCGCATTGTTCCGGTAGTTAAAACCTAGCTGTTTTCCTGTCTTGTTTTTGAAAGCGCAGGGTTTGCATGCTTTTCCGATAACAAGGGGGGGAAGTTTCATTGAGCCGTCAGCATTTGTGACAAACAGGTATGTTAAACGGAGCTTCTTTCCTTTAAGGCCCGAGTTTAGTTTGTCTGCAAGTCCCTTGTCCGGTGGCATGCTAGAATAAATTTAGTACATTGCTTGGGCCATTGAAGCATGTCAATGAGAACATACGCATAGAATAATGAGGATTCATCTCCGTTGCAGATGTCCCGTAGCTCATATCCAAGGTGCATTATTCTCTCTTGGAGGCGTGTGCGCTCCTGTTCAACTACCTCAGGTACTGCTGAAGCAGCTTCACTGTGACGTTTTGTCTGCTTGAGGTTATTTCGGAGCTTGTACCGGGTCAGCCAGCCATCACTTAGTTGAAGACATTCATCCTCTGGTACACCAGCAAGATCGGCAAATGCTTTCCACTTTGCTCGGAGTACCTCACCTGTCACCAGGAGATTGTCAGACATTGCTTTTGATACCCAAAGATCTAGCATTTCGGTGACTTCCGGATGCTGGGTTTGATAGACTCTCTTGACGGAATGAGCCAATGCTGTGTTATTGATTCCCGCATATGAATCTCGCCATGTACTCTCATACTTGAGCCAATCACATATTTTTGGCTGAGTGAGACGAAGATCTGGATAGATTGATTGGAAGTGAATTGCTGTCCGTGCTTGATTTTTGCCATTAGCATGATACCAGTCAAGGATTTCAACACGTTGCTTGAGTGTTGATGTTGCTGCAAGTTTCTTTTTGGATCCCAAGTCTTGACATACTCGCTTTGCCTCATCTGAGTCTGTGCCAGACATTTTTGCAGGTTGGGAACCTGTAAAATTGAATTCATTACATGTTGCAGAGACGGAATTTTAAAGGTACATTTTCGTTTTTTTGTGATCTGCTCACCAGCAAGCTCAGCTAATCTTTGCACAATGGACTTCTCATTCCAATCCAACTCCTTGAGGGCAGCATCATAATCCAAAGCCTTGTC
>JBBPKK010000482.1:0-23163 GCA_038089215.1 Tylopilus vinaceipallidus
GGGCATACCAAAAATTGTGAGAGGTCGTGTATATCATTACAAATTGGGGAAGTGAAAAACTTTCAGTGCGCGTAGAGCACGATATGGATGCATCTAAGTTTCACAATCAAAATCCTTCTCGCAAGCATCGACCCAGAATCTCCTCGTTTTTGTTCTTTGCCGCTTCGTGCCCGCATTCGGCCTTGTGCCTCTTCCGATCTGCCTTCTGGCAGGCGGTTCCACAATACGGGACGGACTTGCACCTGCGCGCACATGACCAGACACGCGCGATCGGCACATCGGGCAGGCAATGACCCACCTCGCGCACGCCTTGCTTGCGCCTCTCCACCGAAACAGCCGGCCCCCGACGACGGGGTCCCTCCTGCCCCACACCCGCGCTGCCTTGCACTTCAGCAGGGCGCGCATCTCGGGACAGACCCGTCGTCCCACAAGAGGCCCAGCGGCCGGAGATGGTCAGGATCGTCCACCCGTGGCGCCGCCGCATCGTCTCCGGGCACGTTGCGGTACTTTTTCAGCAGCGGGAGCCACCCAGCCGCGGGCCGGAGCTTGTCAGGCTTCTTGCTCAGACGGCGGCAAAGAACGTAAAGGTGATATCAAAGTCGGAGAAGTGGCTCTCGCGCTCAAAGGCGCCGAGGCCGTAGCGCGGGTAAATCTGGTGCGTGACGTGCGCAAAGATGGGCGCTTTCCGTGTGTGTATGCGCCGAGTGTGGATCGAAGAGATTCGATGAGGAAGGGCAGGTTCGAGCGATGGGGCAACAAACCGCAAAGTCGTCTCCGACGAATCCGAGCTTGCTGGTCAACCCGCACATGATGCCCAGCAGCAGCTCTGGAGTTTGATGTGCCCGCGCCTTTTCAGGGAGCCATTCCATGGCGGTCTAGGCAACGCCGTCTTTGAGCGTGCTTTCTGCCTTGTTTCAGCATCGTTGAGCATATGACGGTGCCCGCAGACGAGTCGACTTCACCCGGTCCCTGACCAGCGCCAGCAATTCTCCCGCGTGCGCAAACCGCACGAACAGCTTGGGCGTCCAATACACGAGTCGCATCGCGCCCGTGAGTGCGTCACCCAGCACGAACCGATAGACCGGCGTCGAGCTAATTTTGACGAGCTGCTTCATGGCCACGTCCTGCCGTTGTCTGTCCCTGTCGTCATGCGCCGGGTTGAGCAGCAGCGCGACGAGCATGTCCCCCAGGAAAAAGGCGAGGTGGCACGTCACAAGGTCCTATTGCGACCTGTTCTCGAGATCACCCGCCGGTCGCGGTCGTGGTTATCGGACTCGGGACTGGCCTTGACGGCGCGCTCGACAGCCGCTGCTTCGAGCCACCACCGACCGAGGTCGACCGGTCCTCGAGGATGAAGGTCTCGAGGTCCGGTGCGCCGGAGAGACACGCGCGGAACTGGCTCGGGCTGAGTTGCAGGAAGACCCCACATTCGTGGGGCTTGATGCCGACTTGCGAGACGTCCTGCGTATCGCAAAACCGGAACTCGCTCGGCTTGCGACCAGACACTAGCACGTCATAATAAACGCGGGGCAGGTGACAGACACGCCGGAGAGATGGGAGCTGTGCCACACAAAAGTGAGACAGATATGAGGACGCCATGTGTGCAACGAAAAAAAGGGGGCTCGTGCATCTCACCTGGGCCAAATCCGCGCGCGGAACAGGACCCCCTTTCATGGTGGTTTTGTAAATCTTGTCGGACAATACACTCGATCATGCATGCCGGTGGCGATGGGCAGGTCAGGTAAGGGCGCACTTTGGAGGTCACTATCTTTGGAAAACATGTTGCTCGTCTGCTGCACGATCGTCCCGCTTGTAGATGGGCCGAGCCGTGCCCATACTTGCTCGCGCACGGTCTCCTCGCCAGTGAGGCGCAGCTCAACACGGTTTTTCTGCTCAGTCACGAGTTTCTGCATCTCCGCCCTACGAGATCGTGGTAAGGAAATGTCAGCGTCCCATACGAACAACGCGAGAGAGGAATAACTTGCATCATGTTTGAAATGGAGGGGACACGAGAGTCCATGGTGAACTCGCTGACTGTCGAGAGAGACTTCGAGGAAAAGACCACAAACAACACGAGGCATGCACACCGCAAAGCTAAACACACCCGCGTGCCAGTCAGTTATACACTTATTATATGACTTGAAGAACCAGAAGCTTCAACCAGGAAACGCACTAGACCTCGACTCCGCGGCTGCGTGTCAATTTGAGGGAGCTGCGACAACCGTCCGCCGTTTGCTCTTATAACTTCTTCGGATGATACAGATGCATCGCAGACATAGGATAGCAGGCAAAATTTGCAACGCTTCTATCGCGCGCCCGGGGCGTCGCTTTGGGGCAACCATGTTTCAATCGGAGCTTTGTGCGGTGACGTTTTGAACCCTGTGCCAGGTACTCGCACCTGTGATTACCGGGTCCATATATACGTCGCCGGACTGTTCGTCGTGGAGCTCAGTGATTCGCCATCACTGGTAGGAACGCCCAAGAGACGACCGATCCTCGTTTGGCTTTCGGTTTGGGACCCCACACCCGTCCTGTGTCTGATGACGCGACGAGCTGGCTTTAGAGCATACGAAAGGGAATAGACGGCCGAATGTGGCATCATCCTGAGCCCGAGCTACATGATTTGGAGGATTGAAGTATGATATTCTTCACCTTGGTTGCCTTGCCAATGCCAACGACGCTCACCTGGGCCAGCGAAAGGTCAACTACGACTCGTACACAAGAGGGCAACAACCTTCATCTATCCCCCAGACACCGTCCTCTGGAAACTGACGTCAACGCCCTCACAAAGAGCTGATGGATGACTTCTATCCAGGCCCCGAAGGAACTCCTCGCATACAAGGCCATTTCTGTCTGGTGGTCGGAAACCATATGGGTATGAAACGCTCCTGCTACTACGTTCACATTATTTACGTTGTTCTGGAGACCTTGACCAGCGTTTAGTAGGGCGACCTGTTACCTGTACGTGCAGAGAAAATGTGCTTGGATTTATGTAAAAGGAACGCAATGGAACATGCGGCTGGGTACTCATACTACTGATTCAGATAGGTTCCTCTGAAATCGAAACACTTCATGGCCATGCATGTGCAATCCCATGTGTGCAACAGCTAATCCTGCAGTAGCTGCATTGGAATAAATCGACAGTGCCAAAACACCGTAAGCCATAAATAACACTTCAGGTCTTGGTCGGATGCACTGTACATGTCCCGCGGTCCATTTGTACTATCTCCTCGGCGTCGTGTTACTGTCCATCCTGCTCTACTTCCGCGAACACCATTGTTTGACTAGTACCAGGGGGAGAGCCTGTCGACAAACAAAACCCAGCATCAATCCCTCCCCCATACCCTTGCTGGACTTGACGTGCATACATTTCTCGGATGCTCATGGTGAATCGAGGAGTAAGAACGAATATGGGCACCATTTCCACAACGTCTGAGATCAGTGCTGGCCCTATGGTTGGGACGATCGAAAAATAAGCCAAGAGAGTAGCAATGGAAAAACTAAGCATTCTGGGGTGGGAAACTACCATTAGCAGTTGTATTTGAATAGTATGGAGGATGGGTGACGACAGGGACGCACGCAATGAAATACAAAACACCTTGCTGAAAAAGCAGGTTCATGTAGGGATTGAGTTGCCACTGCTTCGTCGCATGATACACTTCGTGTGATTCTTTCAAAAATTGTGCAATCGCAAGCGCGCAAACCACCATACTGAAGACAAGTTGCAAAGCCGCAGCCATGGGCGTCCAAAAGTAGGGATACAAGAACACACACTGAAATGAAAAGTTCGGGACAGCAACTATGGTCACTGTGTAATGGTATTGTACCAGTGCAATGGAGAACGAAAATCAGTGTAGCATAGTCTGTATTCAGGAAGTCCCGACATACCTGAGAAATACTCCGGGTCGCTCTCCATTACATCCATGAGGATGTATCCGACTATCTCCAAGCCAAAAAGAATAAGGAGAGAGACAAGGATTGCTTTCGAGTGGCGATACATCACCCATACATGGAGGATCATCATGACTGCAAATACCCATATTTTTCCAGTGGTAAAGGTGAGCAAGGAAATGACTTACGATCGGCCGCCGCAAGGAAAAGCACCCATGCCCATCCTTGGACCAAAATCACGATTGTACCTTGTATAAAAATCAGTGAATAGAACAGGTCGGAAAATATGCATTGCATGATTGTACTTACAACTGTTGGGTCAAATATTCATCACATTGTGAGTGTTACAGTGACAATTATATAGATTGGGTACTTGCATCTGTGAGGATGAGACTATGAGTACACTACAAGGAATGCTTATTTAACCCCATCCACATTGGTGGAGAAAATACCTCTATGGAACCAGGTAGGAAGGTGCTTTCGGCTAGAGTAGAACCACAATTTGATCAATGTTCATCTTTGTAAGCTTAAGTAGACAATACACTGAGACACCAAGTTCTGGCACAAATATGTAACTAGATCATTATCAATCTATCACAAAAACAATCAACTCACAGTAGGCTCAAGAGGCCAACATAACGAATCTGTAAGGATGCTTGGGCTGCAGTCACAATGTACCAGAAAGCAAATACACACCATAATAAACAGCACTGTCACCCAAGTCCAGGGCTGGCTCTTTATAGTAATTCAACCACCATCAGAAAAATGTCATATTGATGAATGGTATCCCCTGACCTAGATGTATTCTACCTGCATGAATTATCAGAGAAGAAAAATATTGTGGGCACTATAATTGCTGGGACTATGTCGTACCTCTTTCGAGAATGTCAGGGCTGATAATGTGTTGAACGAGTCGGCACATCGAGATTGCGTCGGAACATAGATGTCTTCCTCACCATGATCATATACTGCAACACTAAATATAACCACTGTAATAAGGTGGAGAAATACTGTTCTCCTAAAGATTGGTGATTCGGACATACATGCTATATAGTTTTCGTCTTGAAAGCTAATCACCTCCGGCAACTGGAAAGCAGAATCCATGACTTCCGATGGGTGCGTCACGGGTGTTGAGATTGAGGGATCATCCAGGTTCTGAATGCATCGTGCATTTGTATTTCCCCGGAAGCGCTCTGTTTCCAGAGAGGGAGGTTGACTATCGTTGATGACGAGACATATCACGACATGAAATGATCAATCAGAAACATATGCCGTGGCTTTACTTGCTTTTATCACTGCCATCTTTGCCGTTCGCTGGAACTTTAATATCTGAGCCATCACGGTCTTGATATCGGGTTTGAAGGTCAGGATCGGCTGTGCAAAAGCAAAGTGATGCCAGGCCGAGCTATGCATACTGATGCAATGGCGCGGTCCGTACAGCATGCCGCCCTCCTACTCCAACTCTAGTATAGCGTAATTGCTCACGTTGATCCCGAACCAATCGTTGTCAATGCTTCCCGGTACAAACAATGAGTTGCTATCCTCGGTGAGTGCAATTTTAGCATGGACCGTCGCGAGTCCGAACAATTTCAGGTAAATTGAATCAGGAAGCGCAACGCGCGTGCGGCACGGCATTAGATGTAGTCACCAAGGATGGTCTACTCAGTGCCCAAGCATCCACTTTGGGGCGGACCGTCGGCGCTGTAAGCTGTGATCCAGTATGACAGAACTTTCTCAGATAGCTAACAACACTTCCCTCGAACCAAAACATTCCCTGGTTTATCATGGCCCAGACTATGAGTATAACTCGAACAACGAATTCCAAAAACACGCTCCTCACCGCTCAGCCGATGGCCTTTCGCATAACGCAACCGGCGCACCTCTGCATGTTTGTTTGCCGCGATGCAAGACGCGCCAGACGTGTTCGTCCATGCATGCTTGAGCGCCTTGTTTTGGGGTCAGATATGGTTCAGATGACTGTGAGGTCTGAGGGTGCACCCAGGCGGTGAGGTGGTTGGCAGATGCTTGCAGAGACGGGGCTTGACTTGCCCAGCACCTCACCCCAACAGGTGTATTGATACAGATGGAGTACAGTAGACGAGCCCACATCAATACAGCTAGGCGACCTTCCACCCCGGTTAGTGCGAGTCACTGTAATGCTGTATTGATACTACTACCAGCTTGCCAATATCTTCTGGTACCTGGTACCTGTGGTTTCTGATTCCCAAAATGGGGGCGCAGTAGAGATACTGAGATCTAAGTAACCCAGAGTGGTTACACGTCGTTGTCGCTGTGGCGCTGTGGGATTGGCCATCTGCGTAGTGGCTATCGTCGTGATGTCGTGGGGATGCCTCATTATCGGGATGGCGATGGTGGCGACGGCCCACGAGTAGGCCAGACGCCGAGAAAACAGTATGCCACAGTGCATTCCGACTCAACCTAGTTCCCATCTGGTTCACCACCCCTTACCATCCTCCTCATACAACGCGTCTTTTGTCCCCCCTTGCTGCTTGAAAGACGGACAGGCTTCAGAATTCGTGAAGGAAATTACCGTAAGCCAATGGCGACAACCGACCGGATGTCCATTGCGCTGTCAGATTCTCTTGGGAGTGTGGTAAGGGAATTAGGCGTGGACGTGGTTTTTCGAGCGTATAGCCAAAGGGTCCGAGGAGGTCAAATTCGACCGCCTTGGGCAAGCAGACTGGAGGAAGAATTTGCAGTCATCATGTCTGCACATAAGTTCGATAAGAGCACTATGGATATTTAATAAATAAGAGGTACCAGTTTTGGCATAATTGAGCATCCCTCTAAGTTCTTCGAAGAGGGTACGTTTATTTCGGTAGTATTCGCAACGCGACCTCAACTCCATGTTAGCCGCCGCATGCTTCGGATGGTGTCAGCACCCAAATAGGACGAGCAAGCTCAAACATGCCTGGAACACTACCGGAGGAATACCAGTACTGTGTCTGAACGCCAGTGTCAGCGGTAGGAAGCAATGGGGTAGCAAGCCTACTGATGATCGCTTGCAAATTAGTCCCCAGACCCTTTGCGCTAACCAAATCCACCCAGAACGGAAGGCGGTTTATGTGGTCAACAAAGTAATAACAACCGTTTCGGCTATCACTCACGTCCAGGGCTACTTCCGTGAACTCATCCAAAGTAACACCGTGTGTCCGCAAAGCTTGCTGTGTGAGTGTCGTCGCACCGAAAAGAATATATTTTTCACGGTAAATAACGTCGCTCTCTGTGAATAGTATTGACGGCTCTCAAGGGGGAATATTATGGAACGTAGATAAAACCAACTTACACGAACAAGAGTTCTTGCTGCCCAGGTGATATACCAAGAAGCCCAGCATCCCGCCTGATCGGAATTCGGAAGCAGGAGAGATACCCAAAAATGCGGCCGGGGTTGCACCTAACTGTCCTAAGCCTATAGCACTGTGACGCTCGTTATGAGGTTGCAGGGACTTGAGCTGGTTATTTGAAGTAGGAGCCCGGTAACTTGCTAAAATATTTCGCCAGTGAGTACCATGTTGTTCAGGCAATGCGCGAGAGTCGAAGAGCCCGCTTTTTCCACAGTTAAACGTTTGTCGTGCCTACCCACTGAAATCACGAGCACATCGCTTGTTCGCGGTCGAGTTTAGGAACGAAATGAATAATGACGAGCTATGTTGGAGACTTCCAGAATGGAGGGACGGAGGCGAATGTGTCAGCCGTAACTCAGGTGTAAACCCGGGCCGGGCCGGAGTCGGAGTCAGCCGCACTCAATTTTGACACAATTGCTAGTGGACAGCCAGAACAACTTGAGAGTTGACTGAAGGGCTGACGGTAGAATTTCTCCACTAGCTGCAGCTTACTGGAAACTATGCCACCCACGCGCGCTAGGGCAGTGAGAGCGCCAACCTCAAACAAGCCGATCCCAGTAGAAGCCGAGAAAATAGCAACAGTGCATCTAAATCGCTTTCCATTCGCTCAATATGCCTCCGTACTTGGCGTACACCTGATCCTCATCGGGTTCACCACCCTCTATCTTCCTCAAACGACGCGTCTCTTTGCTCCCTTTGCGACCCGAATGACAGACAGGCCTCAGTCAGAATTCATGGAAGCGCTGACGGCAGACCCACTGGCGACGCTCGGCTGGATATCCGTTGGACTTATTATCTTGGAGGTGTGGTGGGCGAACTGGGTGCGGACATGGTATTTCCAGCAAACAGCCAAGGGATCCGAGGACGGAGTCAAACTCGAACGAGCGCAGTTTGAGAGCTTACGCCTCACGGTATGCAAATACTACAAGTCATGATGTCTGCTACATTCACCCATCATTCAGAAACTGAAGGATGCGACGGCCTTTACCCTGTGTACCACCTTGGCAACGTATGTCGTCATTGTCATGTTCGGCGCGCCAATCACAACGTGAGTTTGGTCGTGTACAAGTCTCTTGCCAGTGGTTGTTGTTATTGAGCTGCCGTGGAGTCATATCCCGCAAACAGGCCTCCTTGCTTTTGTAATAGCCATCCTGTCTGCATTCACACCCGCATTCATACTCGGGCCCCCTTCCTTGGCTCCAGATACCCCGTCACTAGTCAACAGATTGACATGGACACGACTCTTTGCTGAACTATCGTGAGCGAGAGAAAACTCTGTGGCATGTTCTTCGGACAGACCTGTTTATAGACCCAGGGACGTGATCGAGCGTATGGTGACCTACCCAGCAGTTGGGACATTCATCGGGGGTTGGATCGGGGCGTTTCCGATTGCACTCGACTGGGATCGCCCTTGGCAGGTATGACCTCAGCCATCTTTCCGACTCTACTCTTATTCAGTTCTACGTGCAGGCTTGGCCGTTGACTCCGCTCTTTGGCAGTGTTGGAGGTTACATCCTTGGCGCACTTTTGGCATTTGCTTCTAACACCGCTCACTGGCTTGCCACGGAGCAAATCCGATCACAATCATCAAAACCCAAAACTAGTTAACGTCTCCGATACTGTCATGGGTCATCTACATCTCTAGGAAGGATTCTACACTCAATTCAATCTCAATGCACGAAGGTCACCTATCGAACCGGTGACGTATTTAGGAACAATTGGCGAAGCATGGGGCCCAGTGATGTCTTCCTTCGAAGTTATACCTGTTTGTCTTGGTATCACCTGCCACGCATCATACAATATACGATCACTTACCTGTCAAAACAAGGAGCGTGGCGAGACCTCCTGCTTGCCCGAAAAGTATATCCGTGTTCAGTCGGTCTCCGACCATAATGGTGCGTGTTGGATCAAAGTGGACTCTAACCAAGGTATCGTAAGTTTCCGGGGTATCTGAGTGTGTTGACAGACGAATTACTTTGCTTGTATGCAATCCAACATTGTCTTTGAAGGTTTGCCGACGGTAATAGGATCCCTTTCCAACATAAAACGGAGAGGTGCACTGATGGACCCCGCTCCAGGAAGCAATCCATCTGCGCTCGGGAACGTACTATCGTCATTGGTGATGACGAATTGGCAACCAGGGTTGCGAGTGAGATATTGGAAGGCCTTCGAGAGCTTCGTGTAGTTGACTTTCAAATCAAGACCACATACAACAGCGGCAACGTCTGGATCTAAAGTGAAATTGGCCAGACTGAATGGTTCAAGCGTGTTGTCTGCTGGATCCTAGGCAAGATGCCATAGGATTTGTGTGCATCAAACCACCTAGTAGATGAAAGATATACGTACAGTGCCCCCAATGAAAGAAACACCTTCTTCTCTAAGCTCCTCCTCGAGCCCAGACATTCCTATGACGTATACCTTCTTGTCCTTTGAGAGTTTCATCACAGATGAGATGTACACAGCGGCCACATATGCAGATCCATAGATCTCATCCTACGTCACAAAACAGTCAGACGTCCAGTAAACGATCCGCTCACTTGCGTTTGACGTGAGCGTGGAAACGGCGTCTCACCACGGCGGCTTGCACCCCCAGCTGGTCGAATTTACCCTTGTAACTCTTTCGGGACTTGGACGCATTGTTCGTCACAAACAGGAGACGTTTTCCTAAGTGGCTTTGTGTATGGGAGATCGATGAGCAATGTACCAAGTCTGCTTGCCTCGCTTTCGCAGGATATCGAGCACTTCCACAGCACCATCGATAGGGCGATCTCCATGCCAGAGAACACCGTCGCAATCAAACATCCAAGTGTCGTACCTGTCTAGCAGTGATTCATAGTCCTCCTTGGAAAATAAATGTGTAGCCATGGGGTATATGAGTTTAGGGGATATCAGCCAGTAGTCAGCGTCGCGGAGAAACGGAGAAATCGGGAAGGCGGAACACTACACTTTCCATATTGGGTTTATTCGAGACCACGAAGACTTCTGGGCAACTCGACACTTGGAAACCATCTTCGAACGACCGCTAGGACGTATAGCCCACATGCCGGATGCCTTTTCCCATTTACGACGTTCAGTGAACAATCCGTCGGGCCTGGTGCGAGATTATGATCCTCCGGTCGACGCGCCACGAAACCGCGTTGGCTGAGACCTACCACAGGGTGCACGATTGGCATGCACTTCTTTTCATCTCTCTCCTCATCTCTCTGTTTTGCTGGACTGCCATGAGAACATCTTAGTCGGCTGCAAAGCACATTTCCCCGCGTTAGGGGATCTCATGATGGAGTCTTATCTTGGGATGGTTGTGGGCAGTCCCTGCCTTTGCCCTGGAGAGTCATCCCTTCGTCCGTTATGCAGCCGTCCAAGGAGACTACTCTCAAACGGTACGACCATGACCTATCGAACAAGTCGTACCCGTCAACTCAGACGAAGGTCTGTACTCTCACCCAGGTTTCCACGCGAGATAGATCTCAGTAATTACGAGGTGCCAGATATCGCTTCCGGCACTCACATCATACCAACCATGTCGTTGGCTCACCAATTTCTGGTACTGGCTTTATGATTGGGCCGACCACGGCCCTGGTCAGAGGAGGACCAGCGTGGTCTGTGCTTCCGATACTCATTCGTGGGCTTCGACTGCTATCTCGTCACGACTGCGCTGGGCGAAAAGCTTGTCCACCGCACAAGAAAGGTTTCGCTTGCCACTCGTCACACCGACCCTCGGGCTGCGCTTGGTTTCAGACCCAAATACAACTACATATTTTTTTCATGTATTTTGTTCAAGTGGCCACGAACGTCAACGCTGCAGTTTAGTGATTTAGCACTGGACGCTCTCCGTTCCTATAGAAAGCTGGTTGGTTAGACCAAGTCTCGGAAGTACATCAACCATTGCTTATGTCAGTGCTGTGCAGTCATCACTTTCAGTGAGTTGTCAATTGGCAACAGCGGCGATCAGTACTTTAGTAAAGCTAATTAGTATTCTGTATCAATATACATCTGCACAGAGCTCGAATTCTGGTTCAGCAGTTATCAAGGTCATCGCCCCGGTGGGACTGACTTTGATGGAATCAATAATCGATCTGGGTGGGAACCTTCAGTACGACCGTATTAGGTTTTGATACTGGGAACCCCTGAATGAATGCCTCGGCTGATACCTCATCAATCAGGTTCGCCACAGGCGGCTGTCCCACTAATTTGGCCTTCGAAGCACCCTGACCACGGCCCTGTTGTCTTACTTTGGGGACAGAGCTGATTGGAGTCACCTGCCAGCGGGCGAGACCAAACATTCGAGAAACAAAAAATGTGCCGAAAACGATCTGGCGAATGTTCTTTCGTATTGTGGTGTACTATATCAGTGAGCCTTTCGTGATCAGCCTGACGGTGCCGAGCCCGAATAACGTGAGTAGTGCGCACCCTGATCATTCCCACCTTGGACCTAACCAACTGTTCCTGAGACGTTATTCGTTGCCAACGCATCCAAAGCTGGCGCAGCTGGGTCTCCTTTCCTGGAGGATGAATGACTCGCTTCCACGTAACACTATGATCTGATTTCCCAATGGCCACGACGCTAGCAGGGATCCGCATTATCGATCATGGCATCAACGCTATTGTTCTGAAATTTGTCCTCAGTGCCTCCGTCCTCCAGTGAGGTTCCTATATCAATGATCTTAAAAGGGCTAGCTGTGGAGCGCAAGGCACAGTTCAAATTACCGAAGTAGGCCAGTATGGCGTTCCACGGCGGGCTTGTTATTCAACGCCCTTATTTATTTATTAACGTTTCTGAAAGCGAGCTCATCGAGTTCCGTTGGCCAGCGTCCCAAGGTTTTCTTATTTCCACTCGACCTCCGCCCATGTCTTTCTTCGTGGCCTTCGTTTGGTGTCCAAACTTAATTACAAGCTTCGGTGCGATTACGTGTATGTGTATATTCTATACACACACGTCAATGTTCCTGAACTTCCGTTATCATACGTACGCAGTCCACGAGCCCGAAGCTGGTGATAATGATTGGGAATGCAGTGCTTTTCAAATCATGTGCGCACTGCAGGCACCAGAAATTTGATCCCAACACTTGTTGCCCTACGAGGCTCCATTGCGACCACTCGGTTCATTGTTTGCACCGACTTGTACAAGCCTCGTCCTGGCATTCAATGTATCCCCATCACATATTGCTTAATGCGTCGTTGCTGTAATGATCAAAAACGACCCCATCCCAAGGCTTCACCCCCTGCCTGCCTTTTGTGGCGTGTCTTCTTTTCATCACGTGAGTGTCGCAATACTTTCCAAAACGAACAGAAATTGGTTTCCATGATCATCTCCGCTTTCATAAAGGGCATCTCGTTGACAGCTGCCCGTTACGAAGCCCTTCTTGCGTTCCGATGCCCGTGTTGCATGTCTCGAACGGGTGGGATACAAAGTTTACTCCCGGACGAGCACCCATGTCCGCTGCCGAAGGCAGATCTTATCACCGGGCAGGGAGGAATGGCAAACGAACCTTGAATCAGTGGGCGGTGGGCGCCCCGCGGTCACGACAGCAGCGGACGTGGGACGCACACAGCGTTGCTCGCCAGGCGTGCTGCTGGCGACGTCAGAGCAACAACACAACAAGACGACAAGGAGGCGCGGCGTGCTGTCTCTGTGCTGTGGCCGCTGTCGCTTCCATCCCGAACGCCATCCCATTGGGCGGCCTATTGTCTTGCCTTTTTTTTTTTTCCTTAAACAAGGTGGCCAGGGTTGGACGCGCGGGTTCCGAGCCGTTCCCGCGATCTCGAACCACATTTGGGCCGGCTGACGGGGTCGCTCATACAGGCTGTACGTCTACGCGTCAGGAGATAAGGTGGTGCCGAGCCGAACGTGCGCCCCCAACCCGATCTTCTGGTCCAGTGATATATCTGTGTGTGTGTGTATGTGCGGCGACAATGAGGTGGAGACGCACCGAAACGACGTCGACACCTCAATTGGTGAGCCATTTCGAAGCAGTCGAGGGAGAAGCACGGTGCATGGACAAGAATATATATAAAAAAAAAAAAAAAAGAAGGCAAAGATGCCGACAATGTGTCTATTCCGGGGAGGCGTACGACGTTGGCGTGGGCGGTCGAGATTGGCAGGTGGGCACCGTCGCGCCAGATGTTGAGACACTCCCCATGTGTGTGGCGGACGCACGGCGTGCAAGCGAGAAAAAAAAAAAAGGGGTGACGACCCGTCCGGTCAAACGACCCTCTCGCGCCCCCACCCACCGTTGATTGCGTCGGCTGGGCGTGCGTGTTCGTTCAGAATGCCCGTCTGCGCGCCCTCCGTCGCTTTTAGGTTTGCCAGGCGCCTCTCGAAAAGAAAAAGAAAAAAAAAAAATCGCACGACCGAACCGGACGTGCCCGCTTTGGCAACCGCACACCAACGCGGTGTAACGAACGAGGGGGACAGACAGCATGCTTATAGCAGTCGCCAGTGGGCCGAACCCGTGACGGGGGCGCTCCCACCACAGTCGGACGCGAACGCCTGCTTTTGGGGTCGGTGGCGCACCTGTCACCTGCTGCGTCGGTGGCCGCCATCAACACACTCAGGCGGCCCGGTCCAACGGCAGCCATTGGTGGGCCTATCCGCCATCGTTTGCGCCGGCCAGTGTCATGGGACAGGGGGCGATGCGCCCCATGACACCATGCCCGTTCCGGGCCGTGGGGGGCACTGCCGCGTCGACGGATGATGATCGTCCCCGTACGTACACTGGGCCGCACACAGCGGAGCAATGAGGACGAGAGAAGTCTTCGAGGGGGAGATAGATTCACCGCGATCCGCACCAGGTGACCGCAGGATGATCCCTCCCTGACTGGGCATTCACAGAGGACTGGCGGATAGGGGGCTCGACCGCCCAATGAGCACGCGCAGACATATGACCTTGGAAAAAAAGAGAACAAGGTTTGAAAGGAACGAGTCGCGACCCGATCTAATCACTATTTGAGCGCGGTCCGCGGATGCGCAAATGGAGATAGAACCCGAACGCGGGCATGCATTTACAACAATTGGGCAGGCGATACATATGGGGATGAAATACCGATGTGGCCAGTGCTTTCAATTCGAGGGAGTGAAAAATCGGAAAGGAATGGTTGCGCGAATTAAAAGTAGTCGACGCCTTCGACCATCGAATCGGATATGAGCTCTTTCCGAACCGGGTCCTGAGAGCTGCGCCGGGATCCTACGCTGGGCCGTGTCAAGGAACTCGACCTGCTGGATGTCGACGTGCGTGCGGGGGGGGATGCGTCTGGAGGGTCGATGGCAGGCCGACGATAGAGGTATTCGAGCGGGATCGCCTCCATGCGGATACGTCGCTTGAGTTCGTACCGGACGACTTTTTCGACCGTTTCCATGTGGCCCGCCATTTTACCTAGGCGCACGTATAGGACAGCGGTGACCATGCTTCGACATTCGGCGGGGAGCGAGGCCAGGAAGCCCATGGTCGAACGCAGATAATGCGACGGATACGCTTCCTGAAGAGCACGAAGCGTCGCAGGCGAGGCGTCGTCTGGCTTTGGGTACCACGTCGCCAACCGTTGCATCGGGATCTGATCGAGCTGATCTTTCGTCAGTGCAGTCGCCCCGATGCCGCTCAGTTGCTTCAACTCGGCCCACTACCCAGACCAATTAGCATCGCGTGTGGAGAGACATGACCCACGCCATACCTCTCGCACGTCCGTCGTGAGCAGGGTGGTGTTGAGTTGGTGTCGACGTATGAACGTCGCGCAAGCCTGTATCGCTTCAATCCCCTGTCTCACCTGTCCTTTGCGGCGACCGTGCTGCTGCGCAAACCATTCCGTAATCTGGATGCGGGCCCATCGTCAGTCCCGTAAGGTGACAGGCCGATCGTGACGGCAGCTCACCGGCCCCAGGCTCATGCTCACCATCCCCGCGCCCGCTTCGATGCAGGCAGCCGCGTGCGGGAGGCACGACACCAGCGACAAATTCGTCTGGACGCCGTGCCGCGCCGTGAGCTCACGGGCCGCACAGAGACCGTCCTCGGTCGCGGGCAACTGCCCACACACAGACGCACGTCAGCCGGTGAACAGCACCAGGGCGACCACGCACGGTGACAATGATGCGCCATCGGCGCACGTGGGCGTCCGTAAACGCGGCCACCATCGCGGCGGCCCGTGCGACCATCTGCGCCGCGTCGTCGTGCAGACGCGGGTCGACGAAGAGCACAAGCGGGCCTGGACAAAGATCGAGGAGCACCAGGCCGAGCTCGACCATCTGGCGGGGACGCACGGTCAAACACAGCGCCAAACGCCGCGGTCGGACACGCACGAATTGGTCCATCACCGCCCGCACGAGCGCGTCTTTGTCGGCGAGCCCGATCCTATGCGCGCGCGAATTGGGTCGACGGAGGGCATGATAAGAAGCGTGACCACGTGAGCAAAAGAACACCATTGGCTTACGACCCCGACTCGACGATACGCTTGGTCGCCACCCATACGTGATATCGGAGATCGTCCGTGTGGATGCGCGCTGCGAGATTGTCTGGCGTCAGGAGACAACCCCAAACGTCATGAAACGCCAGCGCTGGACGAATCGGGCGACAGGTGTGGGTGAATGTGAGACCTAGGTGTCACGGAGCTGATTTGGAACTTACTTTCAATATCCACCGTGTCCGCGTACACGGGGACGTCACTATAAGGGAATGAAGGAATGACCTGGTCAGATGGATCTCCCTTGGAGTTTATCTTGCCTTCCGGGCGAGAGTAGTTGTACAGCATCTGTCTCAGATGGTAGTTTCGTGAGACAGGAAACGTGCCCGATTCGAACCGGCGCGGCACGTAAGATGCTGGACGCACACAGTCGACGGAGGGCATAGGGAAATAGAAATGGAGTAAGCGGGAGCGATCTTGGCGAGGTGAGCAGCGTGGCCGCGAATTTGTAGGTGCTCTGGATGGTCCAACCACGACGATGGACCACAGGCGCGTGGCGCATTGTGGGTCGGGCAGGACCCGCCCGGACCGCCATTGTGGACAAACGGCACGTTTGTTGTCCCTCTTTGGACAACAATCGCTGTTTTGCACGCGGACCCAGGGGTCAACTGCGCAAAGGGATCTGGACCCCTGAAAATGGTGTTGTATTCGAGTGACATGAGCACCGGGTGGTGGCATGGCCGTGCCTCGTTTCTGGAGCCACTGGCACCGCATCCAATCAGCAAGGCGACTGCTCCATATTGGCCGCACATCATGAATCCGATGAACGGGACGACTGACCTTGGCCGGTTGGCGCTGAAAATATACTGGGTCTGGGCTGAAACGATGCTCCAACTCCATCAACCACTGGCAGAGTTGGCCCGCACAGATTGTCGCACTCCACCCACCGTGTTGCCCGAGCACCGGTGCTGCGGCCCATTGGCCGCCCTTTCCGTTTCGATCGAGGATCTGGGCTCGGAGGTCCTCGACAAAGAAAAAAAAAAAAAAGAAGCAAGATTGCTAGAGTCCCAGCTCGGAGAGATCAAACGACGGTGATGGATGAACATGGAAGGCTGGGAATGTGCGGTTTCCATCAGAAGGATCGATCGATCCTGAAATGGTTTAGTTCTGTTCGCTGCTCGGCTCCAGCACATAGAACTCTGAATTTTACCTGTCCCGCTGTCTATTCGATGGTTTCTGACAGGTCATTTCGCGCGAAATACCATGGCGCCGGAAGAGAGGAGACAGCGAAATTCGGTGATGGAACTACGGGAACATGCAACATAAATACGTAACCGGTCAGATCCCCACAAGGTAAATTGACATTCTTACCCAAACGCCATCAAAATGACAAATAGCAGCTGTCATCGGGACTGTTATGTATTCTCGATCATGACTGTGTTTGATCAGACGGACGAATATCGCCCTTGGGAACAAGCTGCGTTATTTACATTAGGAGACCTACGGGGTATTATACACGCATGCACATATCCACTAAAAATGCCCGAATAAAGCTGTACAATGCAGAAAATAAGTATTAGTAGAATGTGTTTGAATCTATGGTCCGGCAAAAGGAAATCAGATGCAATGACAGGAAGTCGAGATGCGACGATAACAATAAACGGGGTATAGTCTACAAAAGAACGAGACAAAAGGAAAGCATGTTCAGCGGTGTACTTGCCCACCCCGCTCAGCCGAGTAGCCATGAGCGTGCCAGGTATCAATGTCCGATGTTTCAGGAACGGTGTGGGCGAATGGGGGCAGAGTCGTATGATAATGATTGGATTGGCCGTTGTGGGCGTGGTGGTTTGAAGACTTGTAAACAAGTCAGAAACGGAGTGAGTCAAGAAATCATGTCAACTTACGCCGTAATGATCGTCTTCGACCTTGACGGACCCATAGTGATTGGAATGATAGCTGTTGGACAAGGTAGTGTGGGATAATGAACTGGGGCGACTGTTGGCAGGCGAGTGCGATGAATGATTCATTTGGGTGGGCTGCTGGTGGGCGGAAGACGACACGGTCATTAAATGGCTCATATCCTCAGGAAGAGAAGTAGCGAGGAAGGACACTCGCCGAAAATGGAGGGCTGGATGTCGAGCTGGAACCTGAGGGGGTGTTGGGTAATTGGTGGAAAGCAGGGGCATGGAGGTTGAACAAGGAAGAGCCATTGCTGGAGACGCCGTGGTTGGAGGACGAGTTGTGGGACTGGATGTTGTTGTATTGGTGGGACAGCGGCTGGGGGATGGTCAGGGGCGGGGGGCGGGGGAGGGTGTCAGGGTGGGATGCGTCGGCGCCCTGGAGAGGATTGAATTTTCCTGGAAAGGGCGGGTCAAGAAGGGGCTCACAATGTAGAGGTCGTCCATCTTGCGTTTCTTGAAGTCACGGTCACAGCTTCGGGAGTCGTGGAAGGAGTGGAGGGAATGCCTCCTGTAGTCGGAGAGATGTCTGTGGTCAGACTCGCCGAGGAGCCGCCTCATCTCCTCGTTCTCTTTTTGAAGACGGGTGTTTTCCTGCTCGAGCTCACGGATTTTGACGAGGGGCGGGGGGAGAGCGGCGACCTGGTCGGGAGTGAAGCCGAGCGCGGTCTGGAGCTTGGTGACTGTCTGCTCGAGCTGGCAAGGGAGCGCGGGTGAGACGCGTTGGGGCCGCGTAGGGGAGCGCGGAGCTTGGAGGGTCTCCGCGAGGAGGGGACTAACCTGTTCGATGTAGGCCTTTCGCTTTGCGCGATGGCGAGCTTGGGCCTTTGCATTACGGCTGCGCTCTGGGCGATCAGACGTTTGTGACGAGACTTGTTCAGCAGCGGCGTGAGCCATCGAGGACATGTAACGTTATCACGTAACTTGGGGGGGAGGAAGAGGGCGTCGGGGTTGAAAAAGAAAAAAGGAGGTCGGGTTATTATAGTTTGGATGGCACCGGGCCAGCTGAGACGCCCGGGGCTGCTTGGCTCGCCCGAAAAGAATCCACTGCCTCGGATTCCGAATTATTCGCCTTGTCAAAGCAGCCGACAGCGACCCTGGTCGCAAACCTTGGACATCTCGAATCGAATCTCGACCAGCTCGCGGGCCCTCGCCGTCCTCCAGACCGCCAGACCGCCAGCCCGCCAGCCCACCCGGCGACCCCGCACACGCCGGGCTGCCCCCTGCACATCCTCCTCGCCGATCCAGCCCGTCCCCAGCGCGTGCACCCACCCGCACCGGCAACTCGCGGTCGTTGCCAATACCGCCGTGCCTTAGGGATGCGTTCCTCTGTTGATCCCCGATCAGCCAAATATTCTTGTTCGAGTTTGGCTCCGCCTTGCCTGTTCCGTTTCGCACTCAGATATCACCGCGACACTCGACTCCGCGCCCCATTCCCGCTTCCTCCTCCCTCTCATTGTCGACCTTATCATCCCTCGGATGCCACGGCAAGGTCACCTGACCCCCTCAGGGCCTCCGCCCCATCCCGTGCTTCCTGAGATCCCCCTCCATTCCCGGACCTTGTCAATAAGGCATTTTTTGGCGATCTCGCCCCAAGGGTCGTCCATCCTCTCCAGGCTCTCTGTTCCACCGTCCCTACACGCTCCCCGTCCTCCCATTACGGCCTCCTGTCCTTATCGGTCCCTCAGATGATCACACCGGCTATCATCCTCCCCATTCTCTCCCGCTGCTCGCCCAGCACCTCCTCCACGTCCCCCCGACGGTGGCGCACCCTTGTGTATCCTGGATACATACCGCCCGGCCGGACCTTTTCGCACCCTTGTGAGATCCGTGTGTATATCCTCCGAACTGGCAGATCGTCATACCCGCCGTCCACACTCCTGCGGACCCTACGCCAGGCAAAAAAAGAGCGAGCTGGAGGAGAAGAAAAAAAAAAAGACGCAAACACGTTTGCACCGTGCTCCCGGATGCCGCCGACGAGTTTGGCCTTATTGTCTCCATAAGTATCCTCTGGCGGCCCGCGTCAACCTTGGATGTGTGTGCCACATCTAGCCGCTGCGTATCTCCACTTTGAACCGGCCTGCCCCACTCAATTCAGTCGGCATTCTCCGGTTGCTCCCACGCATCGGCTGTGTCCGTCACGCCCAAGATTGATCGCGATGCCTCTCCCTGATTGGCCGACGGGCCCATCGGCTCAATGCCCGTGCCACGCACCCCCCGCGCAGCACATCGATCTCGCTCTCACAGCTTTACCACGTCAGTACGTGAGCGGTCCGCATCTATCATTGATACTCGACGTTCGACAAGTATAACCTACGTCTAATTGGCACGGCGCGTGGGCAGTTGAGCGGGTCGATCAACACCTCCCTCGTCTTCAAGTTCCATTCCCTGGGAATCATGCCTCCACCACCCTCCTGTCAAATGGGGACTCGATCCAGGAGCCGAAAACACGTGCCACGCTCACTCCAACGCGTCGCCCGCTTTCTCATTCCTTTCCCTTGAAGGGGGTGCGGAAGCAAAACCTGCCAAGTGGCGCATGGCTCTGGGCCCGATACAAGGTGGAGCCTTTTCAAATTCGACCTGACGGTTTCATCTATCCGTGTCCTTTTTTTGTTGCATGTCGTGCGTTTTCTCAAACGGGACCTCCGGCGCACGCCACTTGCGCCCTTGATTTCCAATTGGAACCAGACGTCCAATCCATCGTTGCATATGGTCCAAGGGCGCTGTCCGGCTCAGGCGTGCGGGTTTGTGTGCCCCGAGCGGGACGGTGCTTCGGTTTTTCTGCGCTGCTCATCGATGGGCCGCGTATCGATGCGCCAATGTGCACGAGCCTGAGCGTGTCCATTTTTCAACTTTTTTTCTCTCCTGCGTGCTTGGATAAGGGGGTTGAAACCGAGACGCAGCTCGCTTGCAATGTATCTATATATGGTCAAGTTGGAACTACCGCGTGGAAAGCGCAAGGCGCGCGAAATGATGGGCGTCCCTATCTAGCCGAGATAAAACAAACGACAAAAAAAGAGACGATGGGCTTCTCAACGTTCATAGATGAGATGATGTGCTTGGGCGCAAACACGAAAACGGAGCGCAGTGCACTGAAAGACGAACGGGGCAAGATTCTCGGCCGAATAAACGCCGGGGGAGGAGCGGACACGAACAGCCGTCACCGAGAACGCGGGTCCTTGCGAGCCGAGTTGGCTATCACGCATACTGGTCCGATAGCGAGGCGCACTGAAACCAAGAAGAGTCTGATTCATTAAACAACAGGAATACGGAGTCGACGATTAGTGTTTTGGACTCTCGAAAGAGGGTACATAAGCCCCCAACGTGAACATTGAACGGCCATCAGATGCGCATCGTCGAGTGCCTCATAGGTGTATGTAAGTATGAGCTTATCTGGCCAGCCACAGTGCCGTTCGTTCATTATCTTTTGCAATGCTTTCCCCGAGAGGCTGTAATGAGCAGCCCTCCTTGTCTCATCTAGAGGCGCAATGGGCGTCCGAGTTCGGAGAAGACGCCCAGGGTCTGCCCGAACGAAGAAGCACGAAGGCATCGACGAACCGCCCCCCGAAAAAGAAAAAAAATGGCACCATGCGCCTGCACCGAAGGCGGAAAGGGGGCACAACGGCATCCCCCGTCCCTCCAGGTCTAAGGTGCGGTGTGTGTGGGAGTCTGGTCGACGGACAGCGACAGAGGAAAATGAGATGCCTCTGGCCGATCCCTCGCCACAAGCACTCAAACTCTAACACCAGCGGCGCGCACCCACGCGCCGGCGGTCAGCGACATCGTTTTCGTCCGGGAGCGCATGGTATCGTCCATCTCCCAGATCGCACATTACGTTGTGGCGAAAAAAAAAAGGGGGAGTGGCAAAGGGGGTGGGACGACCGAGTCTACGTCCCGCGCTATGCTCTAAAGCCGCCGCCATCGTGGCTTGCGCGGACGACAACTGCCAACCACAACACAAAGTTTGAATGCTACCCTGCGTGTGCCTGTATCGACCCCGTCGGTGTCCATGCCTCCACACAGCGGGCCCTCGCCAAAACGTCGGCACATCGTCGTGGCGTCCTTGTGTTGGCAAACCTTGTCATGTGCTATCGCCGGGGTGCGGCGCCTGCCGCTGGGAAAGATAACGCCGCCACATCAGCAGGGTAGCACGCGCGCGAGTAAAAAAGCATGGGGGTCAGCACTGAGGGCGAAGAAGCTCGCTTTTTTCGATCCGCTCAACTGAGTCCAGCCAACGCGGTACTGCGGAAAACGGCCACATCTCGCCTTGCATTAGGAATAGCGCAGGCACGGGCGTCAATAACCTTTTTGGACCGAGGCCTTCCAATCAGAATTCGGGGCCGGGCCTTTTGTGCAAAGTCGCCCGGTGATAACGTTACCGGTGCATGCTCTGTGATGGGCCGTCATGGTTGTACGCGAGTAGCACCGAGTCCAGACGAACCGGTTAAAGGGGTTTGCAAGTTTGAATCTGCGGTTCAAGTCGACACGACGCGATCGGATCGGGTCCCTGGAATATAGAGAAGTAGGGTGCTGCACAGCCGATACTCGAGAAGCGAAGATTTTGCCAGCGAAGTCGCTGTCGTGCACTCCGCAGGCGCTGTCGGGTCATTCCTGTCGCAAGGAAACTTATTAGGCTAAACAACGCACAAAAATAAACGGGAAGACGTTCGAGATCCCCCCCCCCGTCCGAAAGCGTACATCGCAATAACTACACTTCATCGTCCGATAACACGAGCCGCCCTGCCCTCGTGGGTCGGAGAACCGCAGACGTCGGCGGCGTGGGCGCCGGACGTGATTCCATTCCACCCGCCTGTTGTTCGGAGTCACTCGAAATATCGATCGTCTCATCCGCTCTGGCGGGTCGGGCCTTCTGAACTAGGCGTGGCTTCGGCCGGGTCTTCGCCTTGGGCGGCGGGGACGGCGACCGACTGCTACGCAGCGCCTTGAAGATCTCATCGTCACTGTCCGAATCGTCCGACGATACTTTGCCAGAGACGGGCGCCAGATCGTCCTCCGCCTCCTCTGCATCCGACACGACAGCTGCCTTGCCCTTTCGTCGCCGCTTCTTTGTTCCCGTTGCGCGCATCGTCGCAATCTTGCCGCTCTCCGCCGCAGCACGCGCCGTCTTCTCCCGCAACGCCTTTTCGCGTTCCAGGAAAGCCTCCATGTCGCCGTACTCCTCGTCGCTGTCTTCGATAAATTGAGCTGACTTGTACGTCTTCTCTTCCTTCTTCTTCTTGGCCTTCTTACGCCGTCGGGGTTCGTCATCAGGAAGGTCAACGTCGGAACCGAGCGATGGCGATCGCCGTCGGCGGCGTCGGCGTGCCTCCTTGTCCAGCATCTCTTTCGCCTTTCTATCCTCCAAGTCGATCGGGTTCTTGAGGTACTGATCGACGACGTTCAACCGTTCCCGCAACACCGACGGCACGACCGCAGCGGGCACCACCCATTGCAACTCCACGGCGTCTACAACACGCCCGGGTTAAAAAAAAGGGGGGGCGCGATCGCGCCGGATGCACGTGACATACCTTCCTCCTCCTTGATTACAAAGTTCAACA
>JBBPKK010000483.1:0-23121 GCA_038089215.1 Tylopilus vinaceipallidus
GCAACAGCGCTTTATAGTCCGGGCATTCCCAGGACTGTACAAACACTGTAAAGTAGTTTCTGATGTAGAAAAGGTGTCTTCCGACCGAAAACAAGGTGTTCCGAGTGAAAATCAAATATTCTGACCTTTTCCGATGTGTTTCGGAAGGTGGAAAGACACCAGTACCATCGGAAGAATGATGAAATGGAAGAAACATAGATGTAAGCTCACCCAAGGACAGAACAGTTGGATGGGATGACACGGAAGGCCGATTCTAGGAGTTCTTCCGACCGGAAGACAGTGGAAGCAGCGCAGGAAAGTGGTGGGCATTGCGGGAAGGCAGCGGAAGAGTCATCAGAAGACCCCCAAAGACTGTAGCTCCATCTGGAAACATCTGGTGAGCATTGCCTAGGGCATAAAAGAGGATTTCAAATGTAGGGAAACTTGGTTTCCTACATCGTGCAACGACAACCAAAGGCGAGGTGGGAGAGCATCTAGTTCTGTTGATGTTCAAACTGAAGAAATACATGGCGTATTCTATGGAGTTTATATACAGAGGGAATCATATTACTAAGTCCGGATGTCGGATGACAGAACATACTGGAGGGTTGGAGGTAAACATGTGCTGGGCATTGGAACGTAAAGGATGAGTAACGAAATGGGAACGTAAGAGAGGTGGTCACAGGGTATTACTAAACTACAAGTCCGAGTGTCGTAAGTACAGAGGTAATAGAAATCAAACCAGGGTTGGTACTGGAGTTGGTACCAGATATGGCAGAGTTGCACTTTGTGGTTTCTGGGATATGACAGGCACAGCAATCAAAGATAAGCGCCACAAGGTGTGATAATTAAATACACAAGGCAGATAAGGGTCTAGCCCCTACCATGTGCATGCCTGACACTGGACAGCTCAGATCCCTCCATAGCTGGTCATCACGTGAACTAGTCATGTGCTAAATCTCATGATCACATGCTCATAGAGCAAAATATGTCTAAGTCCATCAAGTGTGATACTAGCCTGAGGTGATGGGCCATAGGGCAAATTGTAACAGTTTGTAACTATTGTACTCTAATCTAGAGATTGTATATGTGGAGGGCAAAGGGGATACTGCCTGGCACAGCCTGGTAGTGGAATGGAAGCATCAGAATAGAGAAAAATGAGTAACAGGAGGAGAACATAAGGGGGTAGTTGAATATACAACAAATATGTGAAATATGTTTGGTGCAGCATGGTGTGGTAGAGAGCTTCAAAGTCAGGGAGGGGGGTGCTTGATTTGAGGGTGGCAAGGTCTACTTCTTGCTTCTCAACTTGACCATTACTTGGTCATTTGAATCAATTTCATATTCTACCTTTACTCAAACTTGGATTTGCCTAGTTTCCCAGGCAAGAGTGTGGTTGGAGTGGGCAGCTCCAGAGAACATCCTTTGTCTAATAAACTCAAAAGGGTTAGTCACACTTGACCAAGGGAGAATCAGGCCAATAGCCTTTCTAACTTCCCATAAATCACAACTGGTGGGCACAAGACCACTCTTGCACCAGCTGTGATTGGTACTACATTTGACTAGAACAAATGAGCCTTATGAGGACTTGCCTTTTGGCAATAGAAATGAAAAGAAGAATGCCATGGTGTTTAAACACTTTAAAGCCTCTTAAGGCTATGAACTACTCTGTGAATAGGTCACTAAGAGTCTATCCCTCTATATAGAAGGTGGCTACTTAAAAATAAAGGAGGTGCCCAGAAGCTAAAGTTCCATTATGCCTCAGGTCCAGCTTTGGTTTAGCAGATAGGCTCTGCCAGGTGTGAAGAGAGTAGGGTGAGTGAAAGAAGTTAAGTCCTAATGAAGTGCAGCCTTATATCAGCATATAGCATAATTCAGGTTACTCTTAATAGGTTTATAGAAGTCAAGGATGAGGGGGATGCCACAAGGATGTAACTGAGGTCCTTGAATCATATATTCAGACTATATATATCATACAGCATGTTTGTACATATTTCCATAATGGTCCATGCATATCTACTTATCTATAACATAATGCGAGAGAAAGAAATACATATGACATATCATGAGAGTTGTGCCTAACATGTGGCATGGTCTAGAGCACCACAAGGTGCAGCCATCAGAGATAAGCACCATGAGATGCATGAGGCAAATAAGGATCTGGCCTTTGCTATATGCATGCCTAATACTGGACAGCTTAGATCCCTCCATAGCCAGTCATCACATGATCAATCATGTGCTAAGTCTTACAGTCATGCACTTAAAAAGGAAAAAGATTAAATCCATCATTGTGAGCCAATGCTAAGGCAATGGGCCATAAGGCAGATTATAACAGCAATAGTTTTGTTGCTGACATGAAATATGTGAAATTGACATATTTTAAGAAGTTCTTACATAATATACTGATCATATGATGTACATAAATACTCTGATGGTACAAACAAATCAAAACATCACTTCTCTTTTCACTACCACTATTATGAAATTCCTTTTTACTGAGCAGATCACCCATATCACTTTTTTTCTCAAATTGGATCAATCTACTCATCAGATTTCAAATGTTACTGGCTTTAATCACTTTACTATTAGTATAATCTGCTCCAAATACCTTCCCAACCTTCCTAAAGCTACTGGTGGATGTCCATCTCTTATTACTCCCACTGACATGCAACTGTTACACTAGGTACAACATAGTGCAAGCTGTAAGGCAAAGCAATACAAAGTCTACATGTTCACAAGTTGCTCACTAATGTAGAGCTATTGTTGTTTGCCTTGAGAGGGATACTAAGAGAGATTTCAGGCCAATCACTCAAAGAATGCTGAAACACTATGTATGATTGCACAGATTTAGCTGGAGATTCCCCAAGCTAACTCAAAATCCTTATATACATCCAGTGTACTTTAGGGCTAGTGTGGAAAGAAGACAAAAAGGGAGAGATGCTGCAGAGAAGCATCATAAACAATGAGAACCATCAAGGTGGTGTCTGCAGCATCAGAACATTCTGATAGAACTAGATGGTAACTAAGAGATGACACAGCTGATGTGTCATGCAATGAGAAGGAAGAGTGAAAGTGAAAGACATGGAATGTGGATGAGAGTAGACCATAGGGCTTTGAGAATGATGAGGATGAGCCCTAGAATGGAGAGATGTACATACAACCAGAGGGGAAGAAAAGGAAAGAAGATAAGGCAGAGAAAATGTAACAGCAACATGCTATTTGTCTAATTGAAACTGGAAAGACTAAAAATGCTGTCCAAGTCAGCCATACACTCTCTAATATCAAGAACCATTCTATCTCCTCCCAAACCATGTGTTGTCATCTCAAACAAGCAGGAATGAGAGCTGTAGTCAAGCAAAAACAGCCTTTTCTTTCCAAATGTCATAGGCAGGTAAGATTAGACTTTGCTAAAAGCCATCAGCATTGGACTGTAGAAGACTGGAAGTGAGTTATTTGGTCAGATGAGACCAAAATCAATTGCATTGGATCAGATGGTAGGAAGTGGGTATGGGAAAAGGCAGGAGAAGGCCTTAGTGATAGGCTTGTAGAAGAAACAGTAAAGTTTGCAGGAGGTTCTTTGACAATGTGGGGTTGTATGACTTGGGAAGAAATGGGATTGGCTTGCAAGATTGATGGTAGGATGGATGCTGACCTCTATGTGCAAATTTTGGAGGATGAACTTCAAGGAACCCTCCATGATTATGGCAAATCTCTAGAGGATGTCATTTTTCAACAGGATAATAACCCCAAGCACACCAGCAAGAAGGCCAAGGATTGATTTTCTGACCATGATTTTGTGGTCATGGTGTGGTCTGCTCAATCTCCAGATCTCAGTCTCATAAAACATTTGTGGTTTCTTCTCAAAAGAAGGCTAGCAGAGTATCCTGAGCCACTCAAGGAAATATTGGAACTTTGGGAGCACATTCAAGTGGAGTGGGAGAAGATTGGAATAGAGGAATGTCAAAGATTGATTCAGAGTACACCCAGAAGGATTCAGGAGGTGATTGAGGCCAAAGGAGGATACACTTCATACTAATTTATGATACCCTTGATGTCAGCAACAAAACTATTGCAATGAGTACCCTTGATTAATTGGAGTATATCTCATGTGACTGTGATTTAAATCATATGACTTAGAGGAATGATATGTATCCAAGAGTGATTACTATATTTGGTATCACCAAAGCTAAGTGAAAATTCCACATATGATTGCAGTGCACTTCACACACTGGATTGAGGTTAGGCATTGCAATGGTTTTGCTGCTACTATATATGAGGAAGCAGCCAGCTATTAGCAACTTAAAGCATGGGAGCCCACAAAGGTTGCCATGCACTGCTCCTGGCATCATTTAGCACACAGTTCAGAATGTCCAACATGATCCAACAGGCATGTTGAATAATGCCAAGAGTGCTGTGCTTACTGTGTCAAACAGTGAGCATACATGTCTTCTTCAATTTCAAGTGCACTTGTGGTGCTTTTGCTCAAAGTCATACATATATCTTACAAATACAGACACAAATATTACAATGTAGCTCCTTTAATACCATTGGAGTTGTTTGAGAGCATATTATACAGTAAATGCAAGGCACATGCTTAGTCCTACTTGGGAATCACTAATAGCCTATCTTACTCTGATCTCAATAATGCTACCCCATAACATGTTTCAGATATTACTACATTTGTCATCAAAGTGTATGTACCTAATCAATATTGAGCTGTCCAATTCAACCTATCTGCTCATGTTCACTCAATATGTATATTTTTCATTCCAAACCAATATTCAGTAGGAGATTTATTCTTATGCTAATTGGTGAATGACTTGGACCATACATCTTATTTAGTTCAACTTCAAATTTAGTGACTTTTTCAAGAATTAGTTACTATATTCAGCATTCTAACAAACTGAAGATATTTGCATGCCTTCAGTTATATAAGGCACTAATCATATATTTTATATTACATTACATTTTAGATTATCCACCTCAAATTCTCGATCCTCTTGCAATCCTCAAGTAGGCCAGTGTAAAACAAAGAACCAGTCTGAATAAACAAGGAAATCAGTAAAAAAAAAGAACAGCACAATATACTCTTTCCAAGGAATTCAAAAATACAAGAAAGCTTTACATACAGTGGGTCAAAAAACTGTCCCATATTTGCATGTTTTTGTCAAGTCTGAGTTCTCCAAGAATGAATTCAACAGAGGTCAGAGGCTTAGAGAGCAAAAAGGCAGAGGTGGGGATGGAGGTGGATTAGAGATCCAATGGAGATATGGAAACAGAGAGGTTGGGACATTGGTGCAGGACATATGTGTCATGCCACTGTACAATCCCATGTCCTAGTATTTAGAGGGAGAGAAGGGTTCAAACAAGAGGAGGAAAACTTAGTTGATATTTGTATTAAAGACAAAGCACAGGAGTGGGTACAATTTAAATATGTTTAGAGTCAGGTACAGAGATATGGAATAAAATGGAGATCATATGGAGTAGAATAAAGAGGTCATATGGTACATTACCAATCACAAGAGAATCATGTGGAATGAAATGGAGAGGAGAAAGATCCAGAGGAACTGAGTTACCAAAGGCCCTATGAAATGGAAAGATAAAAGGAGAAGTGAAGTGCAACCCAGTTACCAGTGTATAGTGTGGCTCAGGCTACTCTTACTAGGCTTATAGGAGCTAAGGGTTATGGGGGAATGCCACAAGGACTTAACTAAGGTCCTTGGGTCATCATATTTAACTATATATACCATAAGGGTATTTGTACATGTTGTGCATAATGGCCCATGCATATCTATGGGTATCTACTTATCTATGACATAACATGAGAGAAAGAAGTACATATGATGTCTTGTGGGAGACTGTGCCTGACATAAGGTGGTCTAGAGCACCATGAGGTGTGGTGTTAGTGCCATGAGGCATGGCAATCAAAGATAAGCACTTCAAGGTGTGGTAATTAAATACACGAGGTTGATAAGGGTCTAGCCCCTACCACATGCATGCCTGACACCAGACAGCTCGGATCCCTCCTTAGCCAGTTGTCACATGAACTAGTCATGTGCTAAGTCTCACAGTCACGTGCTCATAAAGAAAATAAGTCTAAGTCCGTCAAGTGTGATACTGGCTGCTTAGGGCAAATCGTAACATTACCCCCCACCTAAGAATTGGATTCCAGACAATTCTAAATAGGATCACAGTTGGTAAATACATCATAATGCCAGAAAAGGCCATGGAAACGGTCAATGTTGATAAAGTTAAGCTTCCTGGGAGTGTTCGGGTTCTTCTGATGGAAATCAGCCACTACTTCTGCAGCTAATCCAAGGTGGTCAGTGAGTTCCCATGTCCAATCTTCTTCCCCATATCCAGACCAGTGGACTAGGTACTCCAGACATTGACCCTTCATACGTGAGGCGATTATATCTTTGACCTCAAATTCCTCAGAACCATCTTCTGTAACCTTTACAGGTCCAGGCTTGTATGTTGGTTGGCCATCAAGGTGTTTCTTATAGGGTTTAACATGGGAGACATTTACTACCAGGTGAATTCTCATGCCATGTGGGAGTTGTAGTTTTATGACATTTTGGTTGTTATCGGTGTCCAATAATTTATATGGGCTGAGCCATCACTCAGTCAGCTTTTGGCTGATTTATGTATCCTGGAGATTAAGGTTCTTAGTGCTTAACCACACCTTATCTCCCCCTTTTGTATTCCGGCACATGGGCCCATCTTTTGTTGGCTTGTGCTTTCATGGTTTTTCATCTATTTTCAAGGTTCTCTCTGACCTGATCCAGGGTCAGCCTCATTCCATCAAGGAATTCTTGTGCTGCAGGCACTTTCATTGTTGTTGGCTCTATGCCCATTCTTGGTTCATAAGAACATGTGACTTGGAAGAATGACTTCTTTGTCAAGGACAATTGCCAGTTATTATATGTAAACTGGGCTAGGCTCAACCATTCTGCCCATTGATCTTGTTTTTCTGTGCAGTACAGCTGTAGGTACTGCTGTAACTTGCAGTTCACCCTTTCTGTTTGCCCATCCATTTGTGGATGGAAAGCAGTGCTTAAGTTAAGGCAGATGCAAAGGGATACTGATAGATCCACCATTACCTGCAAGGCAAATTGCAGGCCTTGATCCAATACAATACTTGTGGGAAGTCTGTTGAAGAACAATAATCCAAGCTGCTCTTGTAGCAGGTGGACTGCAGACAGAGTGAAGGGGATATGATAGGTTCATCCCCAGAGAGAGTGGGAAGAGGGATAAAGTCAGAGGAGCTCAGGCTTACTGTCCCGAGTGCAGTTGGTTGTGAAATGGTGGGTCTGGACACTCCCAGCTGGAATGGAGGACTGGCTGGGTCATAAAGAGTGTGATAGACCAACAGGATGGTCAAGAATTGTGATGGCAATGGCAGAAACAGATGGGATGGTTCAGATGGTGAATGGAAAGATGCAGAAAGATTCATTTCCAAGTCAGAATGACAATACTTTATAGTCCCAGGCATACCCAAGACTCTACCCATACTGTAAAGTAGTTTCTGTGCCCAAAAAGTACATACTGACTGAAAATAAGTGGTTCCATCAGAAAACAGGTGGTTCCATCAGACGGGATGGTGCTGACAGGGACAGAAAGTCATAAAAATGGACAGAAAGTGTAAAACAACCTACCCACAGACCAATAGGATGGATGGAACACAGCAGACGGCAATAATGGAATGATTCCGACAGTGATTTGAGACAGAAAGTGGCGGAAACGGCGTGGGAAAGCGGCAGAATGAGTGCAGGAAGTGTCCACACACATCGGAAACCTGACAGAAAGTGTCGTGAAGGCAGAATGGCATGGGATGTAAGGATTCAATTGTAGGGAACAACCATTCTCTACAATGGATATCTTGTCTTCGTGGTAAAGGAAGCCTTCTTTCACTTCTCCTTTGCTCTCTGATTCTTTCATCAATGAAGTCGCATCTCAGATGCTTTTTAGAATTTTCTCTTCTTCTGAGGAGTTAATGGTGATCTCATATCTCCTTATGCGTGATTTGGAGATTACAACTACACTTTTGTTGTCGTCCTTTACCCCTTCGGCATGATCTTCTCTTCTTGAAAGAGAATCGGCCTTTCCCATGCTTGTTCCTGGTTTTCTCATGAGTATGTAGTTAAAGTGAGATAACCATTGTGCCCAATGGGCTTGCTGTTGGTTGAGGTCTTGGCTGGTCATAAAATATTGGAGATTAGCATGATCTGTCCAGATCTTGAACTGGTGCTTCACTCCTTCTAGATAGTGGTGCCATATTTCTAGCACATAAATTATTGCTAACATCTCTTTATTGGTGATCGGGTAGTTTCTTTGTTCAGGGGTCATTTTATGCGAGCTGAATGCTACCAGATGCCATTTTCCTTCTTTTTCAATAGATAATATGGCTCCCATTGCATAATTGGAAGTGTCACACTCTAACCAATACTCTGCTTCTTCATCTGAATAGGCAAGGATTGGGGCAGTGGTAAATGCCCTTTTAATTCTATCAAAGGCTCCTTGTTCCTGCACTCCCCACTGCCAAGCTTTGTCCTTCCTTGTTAGCTCAGTCAGGGGTTTTGCCCATTCAGAGAACTTGTCTATGAATCATCGGTAGAAGTTGGCGAGCCTTAGGAATCCTCTGACTCCTTTTACAGTCATGGGGACAGGCCAATCAAGAACTCCTTTGAGCTTCGACTCCAACATCTTGATCCCTTTGCTAGATACATCCATTCCCAGCATTTCAACTTGCTCTACTGAGAAGAAGCATTTCTTGGGTTTTATAAATAGATCATTGTCCTTTAGCCATTGTAGTACCTTTAGTACAGCTTCATCGTGTTCCTTTTGATCTGGTGTTTTTGTAAATATCAGGATATCATCCATATAGATTATTACAAAAGACTCCATGTTGGAGAAGATGTTGTTTATCATTGCTTGGAACATAGCAGGGGAATTATTTAATCCAAAGAACATCATAGTTGGTTCAAAACTTCCTTCTTCAGTAGTGAAGGCTGCCTTCCATTCATCTCCTTCTTTGATTCAGACATTATTGTATCCCCACTGTTAATCCATCTTGGTGAATCATTTTGCTCCTTTGAGTTGATTGATTAGCTGTGAAATTAAGGGCAGCAGATATCTGTTTGGTATAGTCCAGCTATTTAGATACCAATAATCCTGCACCATTCTCTTTGTTCCTTCCTTTTTTTGGGACAAAGAAAACAGGTGACGTCTGTGGCGATTTCAAGGGTCTGATATACCCTTTTCAGAGTTGTTCCTTTATGAATGCCTTTACTTCTTCTTTTTCATTGATGGACATGGGGTAGACCTTGGCCTTTTTGGGTATAAACCCTTCCTTTAGGTCAATGGCATGATCCCATGTTTGTTGGATTGGCATTCTTTCTAAGGTCTTCTTGGTGAACAGATCTATGAACTTATGATACTGTTCTGGAACTAACTCTTCAGCCATCTTCTCTACCTTTTTAAGTGGTATAACCTTCATTTTTTTAATGTGATGGTACACATATGGAGTGCTTGTCAGCTCTTCTTCATCAAGTACCCTCAGGGCTGCAGATCTGTTGGATAATAGATAGCATGATTGAGGACACTTTGTTAACTTGACTTCCCCCATTTTCCAGTTTATCTTGGAGTTATGCTTCTTTAGCCAAGTATAGCCTAATATCATGCTTACTTTCCCTAGGTCAGTGACTTCTGCTTCAAGGGTTTCTTGGTGCCCTTGGTAGTTTATAATTAGCGAAGTGGTGTGCGTAATGTTTCCTGTGCTATTCTTGGTCCCATCAACATTATAGACTGGGATCGGTCAATCGAGCTTGGTCATGAGGATTTCCTTCTCTTTTGCCCATGCTCAATCTATGAAGACTCCATTGGCTCCACTATCTAGAAGAGCTTCTTCACTCATCATTTGGTGTTTTTGAGTGGACAGTGCCACTTGTACTCCTAATTTTAGTTTGGTGTTCATCACAGAGCAGATGACGATCCTATCAGGGATTTCTTTGCTAAATATTTTTTTGCTTTTTGTAGCCAAATTAAGCCCAGATTCCTGTCCGGTGCACTCAGGCTCTTCCTGAGTCATGGCTTCAGTGGTTTCATTGAAATAGGTTACCAATTCTGAGTCAGATAGTAATACATTGAAATACATATTTTTGGGCTTTTCTACTTTTATTTGTCCAAAATAATCTTCAGCTACATGACCACCCTGACTAGTCATGTGCCTTATGCTTTTCCCGCCTTGGCCTCTTTTGCCTTGGCATTTAATATGTCTGTGAAGTAAGCTTTCGCTTCTTCAAAGCCCATTTCATTTATGGACTTGGGTGTTTCTCTAGCCTTCCCCTTGCAGCTAGCTTGGACATTATTCCCTTCCCAGTCCAAGTCACTGTCATCACTACTCTCCTTTTGAGCAGCTTGAGCCTTGTGCGATTTGCCTTGTTTTGAGCAATCCTTTCAATGCCCTCCCCCAAGGAACTTGCATTCGCTGCAAGGTTGCTTAGGTTTTTTGCAGTCACAAACAAGGTGGTCGCCACCACAGTTAAAGCACTTACCCTTTTGGACAGCATCAATGTCCATAGTGTTCGGGTCACACTGGTTGGACAATCCGGCAGCCACATTGTTTCCCCATCATTTGTCAGAGCAACAGGCTAGCTCAAATTGTTTGAACACATTCCCAACATTTCATACTTGCCCAATCCAATCAGCAAGGTTGGTGGGGGTGTTGTCCCCATGAAGATTGAGGGAGATGTGGCATACTATCTCCTCTTGGGCATTCTTAACTAAGAGGTAAATGCCCATCACCTCATCTATCCTGGTGTACCAGTACAGAGTTTCCCATTGGGTCAGGAAGGCCTCTGTCTGCCTTGTTCCTTGTTTGAGGGTCTGTAGTTCCCTCAGAGCTTGTCCCTGCCTTGTTTCTGACCTGAACTGGTGGGACAGTTCCATGTTCAGTTTGGCAATGCTCCACCACTTATCGTTACTGAGTTTTGTTTCAATATGGAAATGAGCCCATTTGCCTGCTCCATTCTTGTCTGCTTCTTTCCCTGAGCTGATCTGAGACAAGATGGCCAGGGTCACCTCTTTCTTCAAGGTGAATGTTTCTTTGTTCATTTGCAGATATACTTGCATTTTGACCCACCACTTGTTGAAGTGGCTATAGTCTCCATTGAATGATCCTGGGTCAGGAATCAGATCAACCTTTTTTGTGACCTTTACCTCAGCCTGAGGTCCTTGTGCTGCTACTTCAGCTGCAGCAGCTCTTTGTTCTGCTTGTGCTGCTCTTACTTTGGCAGTGGCAAGTTGGGTTTGGAGTCCTGCCAGCAGGACTTGCATGTCATGGATCTGCTGAGCAAAATCCATTCTTTTCAGGAAGGGGGGAATTGATTCGGAAGAGTCAGAAATGATGGTAAAATTTTTTCTAAGTAGTCTACTATTTTCTACCTAGAACCTTTGGCCTTGGGTCATATGGCTTTTGTTGCTTTTCTCTTTGTGACCTTCTTGGTTGCTCCCATTGGAGTCTTCTTGGTGTGCCATAGGGCTTGGTGTGGGATATGTAGAAGTGTTGAACTAGTTCCCTGTTGGGTCCTAAATCAAACCTTGCCTGTTTCTTTACCACAGGGGGGGTGTATTTGTAGTGATGCTCTGCAGGGAAGAGGGCCTGGGCATCGGGAAGAGGGAGTGGTTCGAGAGAAGTGAGGTCTATCTCCTTCTCTTTGACTCTGACCATTATCTGGTTATTTGGGTCGAATTCATATTCCAGTTCATCTACCAGTTCAACCTTTACTTGTATTGTGATTTGACCAGCTTCCCAGTCAAGAACTTGGTTGGAGTGGGCAACTCCAAGCATCCTTTGTATGTAAAGAAATGGGAGGGCTAGTCACACTTGACTGTTTGGAGAATCAGGCCAATAGCCTTCCTGACTTCTTGTAATCAACAACTGGTGGGCACAAAACCACTCTTGCACCAGCCACTGATGGTATTACATAGACTAGAAGAAATGTGCCTCACATGGACATGCCTTTCAGCAATAGAAGGAAAAGGGGTTTTTGCTGCAGTGTTTAAACCTTTAAAGCCTCTCAAAGCTATGGACTTCTCTGTGAATAGGCTGCTAAGAGACTATCCTCCCTTATAGGGAGTGGCTACTTAGAAGAAAGGGGGTGCCCAAGAAATAAAGGTCCCATATAAGCCTTGGGTCCAGCTTTGTTTTAGCAGATAGGCTCTGCCAGGCATGATAGAGTAGGGTGAGCAGAAAGAAGTTAAGTCCTAATGAAGCACAGCCCAGTTACTAGTGTATAGCATGGCTCAGGCTACTCTTACTAGGCTTATAGGAGCTAAGGATTATGGGGGAATGCCACAAGGACTTAACTGAGGTCCTTGGGTCATCATATTCAACTATATATACCATAAGTGAAGTGCAACCTATTACCAGCGTATAGCGTGGCTCAGGCTACTCTTTCACAGGCTTATAAAGGGTCAAGTAATGGGGAATGCCACAAGGACTTAACTGAGGTCCTTGGGTCATCATATTGGAGTATATATACCATACAGCATGTTTGTAGTTATTGACTACTGGTCCATGCATATCTACATAGGTATGACATAATGTGAGAGAGAAGATATCATAATGATGTCTCATGGGAGACTGTGCCTTCATGAGGCGGTCTAGAGCACCATGAGGTGCAGCGTTAGTGCCATGAGGCACGGTGATCAAAGATAAGTGCCACAAGGCATGGTGATTAAATACGTGAGGCAGATAAGGGTCTAGCCCCTACCACGTGTGTGCCTGACATCCAGACAGCTCAGATTCCTCCAAGCCGGTTGTCACGTGAACTAGTCATGTGCTAAGTCTCATGGTCACATGCTGTGTAAAGCAAAATATGTCTAAGTCTGTCAAGTGTGATACTGGCATCTCTAGGGCAAATCATAACATTACCCCTCACCTAAGAATCAGATTCCAAACGATTCCAGATAGGATCACAGTCAGTAAATACGTCATAAGGCCAAAAAAGGCCATGGAAATGATCAACATCAATAAGGTTAAGCTTCCTGGGAGCGTTCGGACACTTCTGATGGAATTCAGCTACTGCATCTTTTGCTGATCCAAGGTTATCGGTGGGTTCCCACATCCAATCTTCTTCCCCGTATCCAGACCAGTGGACCAGGTACTCCAGACATCGACCCTTCATGCGCGAGGTGATTACATACTCGACCTCGTATTCCTCGGAACCATCTTCCATAACCTTAATGGGTCCAGGCTTGTAGGTCGGTTGGCCATCAAGGTGTTCCTTATAGGGTTTAATGCAGGATACGTTCACTACCAGGTGAATTCTCATGCCATGTGGGAGCTGTAGTTTTACAACATTCCAGTCATTATCAGCTTCCAATAATTTATATGGGCCAAGCCATTGCTCAGTCAGCTTTCGGCTGATTCGTGTATCCCAGAGATTAAGGTTCTCGGTGCTTAACCACACCTTATCTCCCTTCTTGTATTCCGGCACAGCAGATCGCTTCTTGTCAGCTTGCGCTTTCATGATTTTCCATCATTTTTCTAGGTTCTCTCTGACCTGATCCAGGGTCAGCCTCATTCCCTCAAGGAATTCTTGGGCTGCTGGAGCCTTTGCAGTAATCGGCTCTATCCCCATTTGCGGTTCATATGACTGTGTGACTTGGAACAGGGACTTCTTTGTCGAAGAAGATTGCCGGTTGTTATATGTAAACTGGGCTAGGCTCAACCATTCTGCCCATTGATCTTGTTTTTCAGTGCAGTACAGTTGTAGATATTGCTGTAATTCACAATTTATCCTTTCTGTTTGCCCATCTGTTTGTGGGTGGAAAGTGGTGCTTAAATTAAGGCAGATCTGAAGGGATAAGGCCAAGTCTGCCATCACCTGCGATGCGAATTGTGGCCCTCAATCCGATACGATAGGGGTGGGAAGACCATGATGCTTCCATACGTTATCTCTGTACAGCTTGGCTGTCCCCTTGCTTGTTATTGTTTTATTAGTGGGGATAAAGCACACTTCCTTAGAGAATCTATCCACGACCACTAGGATCATGTTGTACCCGTCCGATTTTGGCAAGTCCATTATGAAATCGGCAGAGATATCCTTCCAGGGTCCTTCAGGCACCAGGAGGGGTAATAATTTACCAGGCACTGCCTGATTAGTCGGCTTCATCCGATTGCATCTTTCACATCGGAAACAATAGTTTTTGATCTGGGGGTACATGCCTTCCCAGGTGTAGTATCAAGAGATCAACTCTGCAGTTTTCTCTGCTCTGCCATGTCCTGCTATGGTAGAGTCGTGATATAAAGTTATGACCTGTTGCTGGATATCCCCTTTGGGCACAAATATCTTATTATCATGGTAGAGGAAGCCTTCTTTAGCCTCCCCTTTCATATCGGATTCTTTTATCAACGAGGTTGCATCTCAGATGCTTTTTAATATATCCTCTTCTTCCGAGGTTATGTAGGTGATCTCAGATCTTCTGATCCGTGAGTCAGGGATGACTGTTATCCCTTTGTTATCGTCTTCGATTCCTATAGCATGATCTTCTCTTCTCGAAAGAGCATCAGCTTTTCCCATGCTTGTTCCTGGTTTTCTCACGAGTACATAATTGAAGCGAGATAACCATTGTGCCCAACATGCTTGCCGTCAGTTAAGATCTTGGCTGGTCATAAAATATTGGAGGTTCGCATGATCGGTCCAAATTTCAAACTCATGCTTAGCTCCTTCTAGATAGTGTCGCCAGATTTCTAAAGCGTGAATGATGGCTAGCATCTCTTGGTCGGCAACGGAATAATTATGTTGCTCTTTTGTCATTTTGTGGAAACTGAAGGTGACTGGGTGCCATTTCCCATCCTTTTCCATAGATAGAACTGCCCCTGTTGCAAATAAGGACACATCGCATTCTAGGCGATATTTGGCGTCATAGTCCGGATACGCTAATATTGGAGCTGAGGTGAAGGCTTCTTTCATCCTGTTGAAGGACTCTTGTTGTTCAGTACCCCATTCCCAGGCTTTATCCTTCCTGGTGAGCTCAGTAAGCGGTCATGCGATTTCAGAGAATTTGTCAATGAATCATTGGTAAAAGTTTGCCAACCCTAAGAAGCTTCTTACTCCTTTTATGTTTGTGGGAATTGGCCATTCCAATACTCCTTTCTTTTTGGAGTCCGACATTGTGATTCCGTGGCTGGTGACATCCATTCCCAGCATTTCAACTTGTTCTACCGAAAAGAAGCATTTTTCTGGTTTTATAAATAGATTGGCCTCCTTCAGCCTTTGTAACACCTTTCGGACTGCTTGGTCATGCAGTTTCTGGTTGGTGCTTTTTGTAAATATTAGGATATCATCCATATATACAATTACGAATGAGTCCATGTCCGATAGGGTGTCATTCATCATTGCTTGGAAGGTAGCTGGAGAATTGTTCAAGCCAAAGAACATTACCAGGGATTCATAACTCCCATCTTCAGTTGTGAATGCAGCTTTCCATTCGTCGCCTTCCTTGATTCGGACATTATTATATCCCCATCAGAGATCCATCTTCGTGAATAATTTAGCCCCTTTTAGCTTGTCGATTAGTGGAGATATTAACGGTAAGGGGTAACCGTTTGGAATGGTCCAGCTGTTCAAGTAATGGTAATCTTGTACCATTCTTTTCGTTCCTTCCTTCTTTGGAACAAAGAACACTGGTGAGGTCTGAGGGGATTTGGACGGTTGGATATATCCTTTCCGGAGTTGTTCTGTTACAAATGCCTTGACTTCCTCTTTCTCTTCTTGTGACATTGGATATACTTTAGCCTTTTTGGGTATGAACCCTTCTTTTAAATTGATGCTATGATCCCATGGTCGTCTTTTCGGCATGCGTTCAGAGGCCCTTTTGGTGAAGAGATCGAGATATTCGTGGTATTGTTCCGGAATGAGTTCTTCTGGCGTTTTCTCTACCTTCTTAGGTGGTATAACCTCCATTTTCTTTACATGATGGTACATGTGCAGGGCGTTTTCCATTTCTTCTTCTTCTAGACATCTTAACAGAACCGATCAATCGGATAAGAGGTAACAAGTTTGGGGGCATTTAGTTAGTTTTACCTCTCCTGTGACCCAATTTATCTCTGGGTTGTGCTTCTTTAGCCACGTATATCCCAGGATCATAGGTACCTTCCCTAAATCCATTACTTTGGCTTCTAGCTTCTCACGATGCCCTTGATAGTCGACAATCAACTCTGTCGTGTGGGTGATATTCCCTGCACTATTCTTCATTCCATCTATGTTGAACACTGGGATGGGTCGATCTAATCTTTTCAGGGGTATCTTGTTCTTGTGAGCCCATTGCTTATCGATGAAGATGCCATTGGCTCTGCTATCTAAAAGTGCCTTTGCCCCAATCATCCGGTATTTTTCTGTGGATGGAGCCACCTTTACTCCTAACTTTATTTCAGATGTGGCTAGGGAGCAAACCACTATCCTATCAGGGATTTCTTTGTTAAATATTTTTTTGTCTTTTGTAGCCAAATTAAGCCCAGATTCCCGTCTGGTGTGCTCAGGCTCTTCCTGAGTCATGGCTTTGGTGATATCATTGAAATAGGTTACAGATTCTGCATCAGATAGTAATACATCAAAGAATGTGTTTTTGGGTTTTTCTATTTTTATGTGTCCAAAATAGTCCTTGGCTACACAACCACCCTGACTGGTTATGTGCCTTATTCTTTTCCTGCCTTGGCTTCCTTTGCCTTGGTGTTCAACACATCTGTGAAGTAGGCTTTCGCCTCTTCAAAGCCCATTTCATTTATGGACTTGGGCATTTCTCTAGCCTTCCCTTTGTGGCTAGCTCGGACATTATTGCTTTCCTGGTCCGAGTCACTGTCATCACCACTCTCCTTTTGAGCAGCTCAAGCCTTGCGAGATTTGCCTCATTTCGAGCAATCCTTTCGATGCCCTCCCCCAAGGAACTTGCATTTGCTGCAAGGTTGCTTAGGCTTTTTGCAATCGCGAACAAGGTGGTCGCCATTGCAGTTGAAACACTTACCCTTTCGGGCAGCATCAATGTCCATTGCATTAGGGTCACATTGGTTGGATGGTCCGGCGGATGCGTTGTTGCCCCATCATTTGTTTGAGCTTCGGGCAAGCTCGAATTGTTCGAATGCATTTCCCACATTCCTTACTTGGCTGATCCAATTGGCTAAATTGGTTGGGGCTTCATCCCCATGGAGGTTGAGGGAGATGTGGCATACTATCTCCTCTCAGGCGTTTTTGACTAAGAGGTGGACGCCCATTACCTCATCTATCCCGGCATACCGGTACAGAGTTTCCCATTGCATAAGGTAGGCCTCTGTTTGCCTTGTTCCTTGTTTGAGGGTCTGAAGTTCCCTCAGTGCTCTCCCCTGCCTTGTTGCTGACCTGAAGCAGTGGGAGAGTTCCTTCTCCAGGTCTTTGACAGTCCACCACTGGTTATCTGTCAATTTTGTCTCGATATGGAATCTGGCCCATTTGCCAGCTCCGTTCTTATCTCCTTCCTTTCCCAAGCCGATTCAAGACAGAATGGCCAGGGTTACTTCCTTCTTTGAGGCAAAGGTTTCCTGATTCATTTGCAGGTATACCTGCATCTTGATCCACCACTCGTCAAAGCAGCTGTAGTCTCTGTTGAATGATCCTGGATCAGGGATCGGATCAACTTTCTTGGTGACCTTTACCTTGGCCCGAGGTCCTTGTGCCACTAACTCTGCTGCTGCTCCTTTTGCTTCAGCAGCTGCTGCTCATTTCTCAGCTGCAGCAAGTTGAGTTTGGAGTCCTGCCAGCAGGACTTGCATATCATGGATTTGCTGGGTGAAATCCATTCTTTTGGGAAAGGGGGGGATGGATTCTGATGAGTCTGAAATGATGAAATATTCTAGTAGTACTATCTACTTCCTACTGAGAATCTTAGGCCTTGGGTCATATGACCTGTTGTGCTTTTCTCTAAGCTCTTTTTGGAGTCTTCTTGGTGCACCATATGGCTTAGCACGGGGTACGTAAAATTGTTGGACTAGTTCCCTGTTGGGCCCTAAGTCAAACCTTGCCTTTTTCTTTTGAGGCGGGGGTGTATACTTGTATTGCCGTTCCACAGGGAAGAATTCCTGGGCAGCAGGGAGTGGGAGTGGTTCGAGAGAAGCTAGGTCTATCTCCTCCCCTTCAACTTTGACCGTTACTTGGTCATTGGGGTCGAATTCGTATTCTGGTGCATCTACTGGCTCAACCTTTACTCGTATTTGGATTTGACCGGCTTCCCAGTTGAGTGTTTTGGTAGGGTGGGCGACCCTGAGCATCCTTTGTAAAGAAAACGGGAGGGCTAGTCACGCTCGACCATTTAGAGAATCAGGCCAATAGCCTTCCTGACTTCTCGTAATCAACAACTGGTGGGCACAAGACCACTCTTGCACCAGCTGTGATAGTACTACGTTCAACTAGAATAAATGTGCCTCATGTGGACATGCCTTTCAGCAATAGAAGTAAAAGGGGTTTTTGCTGTGGTGTTTAAACCTTTAAAGCCTCTCGAGGCTATGGACTATTCCGTGATTAGGTCGCTAAGAGTCTATCCTCCCATATAGGGAGTGGCTACTTAAAAGGAAGAGGTTGCCCAAGAAAGTGAAGGTCCTGTTAGAGCCTCAGGTCCAGCTATGGTTTTAGAAGTTAAGTACTTCCCGACTATGAAAGAGTAGAGTGAGAATGAGAAGTTAAGTCCTATGAAGCACAACCTATTACCAGCATATAGCGTGGCTCAGGCTACTCTTTCACAGGCTTATAAAGGGTCAAGTAATGGGGAATGCCACAAGGACTTAACTGAGGTCCTTGGGTCGTCATATTGGAGTATATATACCATACAGCATGTTTGTAGTTATTGACTACTGGTCCATGCATATCTACATAGGTATGACATAACGTGAGAGAGAAGATATCATAATGACGTCTTGTGGGAGACTGTGCCTTCATGAGGCGGTCTAGAGCACCATGAGGTGCGGCGTTAGTGCCATGAGGCACAGCGATCAAAGATAAGCACCATGAGGCACAGTGATTAAATACGTGAGGCAGATAAGGGTCTAGCCCCTACCACATGCATGCCTGACATCCGGACAGCTCAGATTCCTCCAAGCCGGTCGTCATGTGAACTAGTCATGTGCTAAGTCTCATGGTCACGTGCTGCATAAAGCAAAATATGTCTAAGTCCATCGAGTGTGATACTGGCATTTCTAGGGCAAATCATAACAATAAGGGTATTTGTACATGTTGTGCATAATGGCCCATGCATATCTATGGGTATCTACTTATCTATGACATAACGTGAGAGAAAGAAGTACATATGACATCTCATGGGAGACTGTGCCTGACATGAGATAGTCTAGAGCACCGTGAGGTGCAGTGTTAGTGCCATGAGGCATGGCAATCAAAGATAAGCACCATAAGGCATGGTAATTAAATACACAAGGCAGATAAGGGTCTAGCCCCTACCACGTGCATGCCTGACACTGGACAGCTCAGATCCCTCCATAGCTGGTTGTCATGTGAACTAGTCATGTGCTAAGTCTCATGGTCACGTGCTCATAAAGCAAAATAAGTTTAAGTCTAGTCAAGTGTGATACTGGCAGCTTAGGGCAAATTGTAACATTACCCCCCACCTAAGAATCAGATTCCAGATGATTCCAGATCGGATCACAGTCGGTAAATACATCATAAGGCCTAAAAAGGCTGTGGAAACATTCAACATCAATAAAGTTAAGCTTCCTGGGAGCGTTCGGGTTCTTCTGATGGAAATCAGCCACTACTTCCACAGCTGATCTGAGGTTATTGGCAGGTTCCCACATCTGATCTTCTTCCCCATATCCAGACCAGTGGACTAGGTACTCCAGACATCGACTCTTCATTCACAAGGCGATTACATACTCAACCTCAAATTCCTTGGAACCATCTTCTGTAACCTTAATAGGTCCAGGCTTGTAGGTCAGTTGGCCATCAAGGTGTTCCTTATAGGGTCTAACGTGGGAGACATTCACTACTGGGTGAATTCTCATGCTGCATGGGAGCTGTAGTTTTATGACATTCTGGTTGTTATCAGCTTCTAATAATTTATATGGGCCAAGCCATCGCTCAGTCAGCTTTCAGCTGATTCATGTATCCTGGAGATTAAGGTTTTCAGTGCTTAACTACACCTTATCTCCCTTTTTGTATTCCAGCACAGCAGATCATTTCTTATTGGCTTGCACTTTCATGGTTTTTTATCTATTTTTGAGGTTTTCCCAGATCTGATCTAGGGTCAACCTCATTCCATCAAGGAATTCCTGTGCTGCAGGTGCTTTCATGCTTGTCAGTTCTATCCCCATCTGTGGTTCATATAAACATGTGACTTGGAATGGGGATTTCTTCATAGAAGAAGATTGCCAATTGGTGTACATAAACTGGGCTAGGCTCAACCATTCTGCCCCTTGATCTTGTTTTTCTGTGCAGTACAGCCATAGGTATTGCTGTAGCTTGCAATTTATTTGTTCTGTCTGCCTGTCTGTTTGCAGGTGGAAGGCAGTGCTTAAGTTAAGGCAGATATGAAGAGATGCTGATAAATCCACCATGACCTGTGAGACAAACTGCAGGCCTCAATCCAATACAATAGAGTTGGGAAGACCATGATGCTTCCATACATTATCCCTATAAAGCTTTGCTGTCCCCTTACTTGTTATGGTTTTATTGGTGGGGATGAAGCATGCTTCCTTAGAGTATCTATCAATGACCACTAGGATAGCATTGTATCTGTCCGATAATGGTAAGTCCATTATGAAATTGGCAGAGATATTCTTCCATGACCCCTTGGGCACTGGAAGCAGTATTAATTTACCAGGCACAGCCTGATTCGTCGGCTTCATCCGGTTGCATCTTTCACACCAGGAACAGTAGTTTTTAATCTGGGGGCACATTCCTTCCCAGGTATAGTATCAGGAGATCAACTCCATGGTTTTTTCTACTCCGCCATGATCTGCTATAGTGGAATGATGATATAAGGTTATGACTCATTGTTGGATATCCCCTTTGGGCACAAATACCTTATTATCGTGGTAAAGGAAGCCTTCTTTCACTTCTCCTTTCATATCAGATTCTTTCATCAACGAGATCACATATCAGATGCTTTTTAATATTTTCTCTTCTTCTGAGGTTACATTGGTGATCTCAGATCTCCTTACATGCAATTTGGGGATCACAACTACTCCTTTATTGTCATCTTCTATTCCCTCAGCATGATCTTCTCTTCTCAAAAGAGAGTCAGCTTTTCCCATGCTGGTTCCTGGTTTTCTCACTAGTATGTAATTAAAGTGAGATAACCATTGCACCCAATGTGCTTGCCATCAGTTAAGGTCTTGGCTGGTCATAAAATATTGGAGGTTCGCATGATTGGTCCAGATCTCAAACTGGTGCTTAACTCCTTCTAGATAATGGCACCATATCTTGAGCACATAAATAATTGCTAACATTTCTTTGTCAGCAATCAGGTAGTTCCTTTGTTCCAGGGTCATTTTGTGTGAACTGAATGCTACTGGATGCCATTTTCCTTCCTTTTTGATAGATAATACTGCTCCTATTGCAAAGTTGGAAGTGTCACACTCTAGCCAGTACACAGCATCTTTGTCTGGGTATGTGATGATAGGGGCTGTGGTAAATGCTTCTTTGATTCGATCAAAGGCCCCTTGTTCCTGCATTCCCCATTGCCAAGCTTTATCCTTTCTTGTCAGCTCAGTTAGAGGTTTAGCGGAGAACTTGTCAATAAACTGTTGGTAGAAATTTGCTAACCCTAGGAATTCTCTGACTCCTTTGACAGTAGTGGGGATCAGCCATTCTAGCACTCCCTTAAGTTTACTTGGGAACATCTTTATCCCTTTGCTAGAAACGTCCATTCCCAACATTTCAACTTGTTCTTCTGAGAAGAAGCATTTCTCAGGCTTTATAAATAGATCATTGTCCTTCAACTGCTGGAGCACCTTTAGCACAGCCTAATCATGCTCTTTTTGGTTGTCAGTTTTCATAAATATTAAGACATCATCCATATAAATTATGACAAATGATTCCATATCGGAGAAGATGTTGTTCATCATTGCTTGGAACATTGCAGGGGAGTTATTCAGTCCAAAAAACATTACAGTTGGCTCAAAACTTCCTTCTTCTGTTGTGAAGGTGGCCTTCCATTCATCTCCTTCCTTGATTCAGACATTATTGTATTCCCATCTTAGATCTATCTTAGTGAACTTCTTGGCTCCTTTCAGCCAATCAATCAATTATGAGATTAGGGGTAGCAGGTACCCATTTGGTATAGTCCAGCTATTTAGATATCGGTAATCCTGCACCATTCTCTTCATTCCTTTCTTTTTGGATATGAAGAAGGCAGGTGATGTCTGCAGCGATTTGGAGGGTCTAATGTACCCTTTTCAGAGCTGTTCCTTTACAAATGCCTTTACTTCTTCCTTTTCATTGATGGACATTGGGTATACTTTTGCCTTTTTGGATATGAACCCTTCCTTTAGATCTATGGCATGGTCCCATGTTCATCTAGTTGGCATTCGTTCAGAAGCTTTTTTGGTGAACAGTTTGATGAATTTATGATATTGTTCCAGAACAAGCTCTTTTGCCGTCTTTTCTACCTTTTTTGGTGGTATAACCTCCATTTTCTTTATGTGATGGTACACATATGGAGCACTGAGAAGCTCTTCTTCATCGAGTACTTGAAGGACTGCTGATCAATTGGACAACAGGTAGCATGATCAGGGGCATTTTGTCAATTTTACCTCCCCAGTTTTCCAGTTGATCTCAGGATTGTGCTTTCTTAGCCATGTATATCCAAGTATCATGCTTACTTTTCCTAGGTCCATTACTTCAGCTTCCAAGATTTCTCAATGTCCTTGGTAATCTACAATCAAGGAGGCCATGTGCGTAATGTTTCCAGCACTGTTCTTGGTTCTGTCTACATTGAACACCAGAACCAGCCTTTCTAACTTGTTCATGGGTACCTTATTCTTTTCTGCCCATGCTTGATCAATAAAGATTCCATTGGCTCCACTGTCCAATAGAGCTTCTTTCTCCATCATTCATTTCTTTTGAGTGGCCAGCACCCCTGTTACTTCTAACTTTA
>JBBPKK010000484.1:0-23102 GCA_038089215.1 Tylopilus vinaceipallidus
GACGCAACAAGGGATTACTCGTCCGGCAACGCTCGTCATGAACCCGAGAGCAAGGTTGGACAAGCGCGCTAAGGCACAAGCCACGGGCTTGTTTGGCATGCACCATCACCTAGTGCAGACCTTCCTATTATCGTTTATCAATGTCTCCGTACACGGAAAATTCAGAACCCAAGCACCATACCGCTATCCTCAACTAGCTCATCTATCGTTCCCCTAGCATGTTCACGATCACGATCGGCCGTGTCTACCTTGACCACGTTCACGTCTCATGAAATTGCAAACATGCGCCAGCAGCCTGGGGGACTTTCAAACGGGGTGATGAAATTTGTGTGCTTCCATGTGTCGAAGAAGAGCCTTCGGGCTGATCCAGTGATTGAAATGTCTGTGCTTTACACGTTTTATCCAACGATTTACTGTCCTTTTCAGGTGACTTGGCCAACATGTGAAAATGTCCCAAGAAAACACGTTGCAGCCGGTTTGTCCATAGTACCTCAACAACTGCTCCGAACGCCTCGGAAACTATGCTACTCGACTCACCAATAGTAGCGGTACACGATACGGCTTGACCGAGAACTTGTAGATTGAGTTTTTGGTAGTTCAAAATTCTAATCCCGGAAGCTGTGAAAGTTCGGGATTTCAGAACCTCCTAATTTCATTCTCGGTACACTTGGATGATATACTTTATATTCATGTTGGCAAAACGAGCTTTTCCGAAGCATTCCAGCCATTTGTTGACAAGTTATATCTTGCCCGAGGGGTATTTTGTGACATAATTTTCTCGCGTGGCCAAGTCACGTGAAAAGGACAATAAAGTCTGATATCTTGGTTGTTTGAAAACCAGAGGATGTCACGCTTTCGTGCCTCTCTATCTCCTTCAAGTCTTTCCAGTCAAACAGGCCTCCAGCAGATACTCAGTTCGTGTCCTGTTATAGTTTGCCATCGCTAGCCTGTGAGCCCTTGCACGGTTCGCTTGTCTCCTCATACGCATACACACACGGGGGGACTCGAAACAGCGAGATTTGATTGCCATGTCAGCGTTACTGTTGAACTATGGTGCTCACCCAGTACAAGTGGGTTGATCCGGGAACAAGGAACACCAACGATAGCGTCAAAATCCGGAAGTTTTACCCAAAGTCGTCGGATGCGAACAGAGCGACTGGATTTGCACGTGGTGCATGTTCCTTGTGACTCATGAGGATGGTAAGCACGCGGAAGTGTCTTACTGCCCCGATTAGTGGACGGAATGCCCGTCTGGAGCAACGACTCGGATATTCATATTGACGTCAAGTGACCACATCTCAGGAGAGGGGATGGTTCGAGCTTTGCAGCATTCTTTCCAAAATAAATATCGAATACAGGGAGATCGTATCAGAGATAGGACTGTCTCCTTGCATGGGGTTTCTAGTCGTACTGACGGCAGGCGTTGCGTAGGTTGCCGCCCGTTATCGAGTTACTACTGCCCTTCCGTGCCCAGCCAGCATATAATTTACCCTCCTATATGGTTCGGCGAGTTGAGTTCAAGGTGGGTGGTCCGACCCAAATACTGTACATGTTACGCCCACTTACTACAAATTCACGGACACGATAGGTGCACATTGAAATAGTTTAACCGCCCTTGGCTATTGGCTCCTTGTGAGGGTGGTGATCTCATTCAATCAATTGCCACTCGCTGAGCTGGTACTGCAGGAGCCGCCTTTGGGAACATCACCGTCAGAACGCCATGCTCCATCTTAGCCTTGACGTCCTCAGGCTTGCGCTCGTTTCAGCTTCGAGATCCCTTGCGAGCGATTGAGAAGCGACTTGTCTTGGTACAAAAGGGGAGCTACAGTGTCCTGGAAAACTTGCCATAGTGACGCTCGCGAACGGCATACCCAACCTCCTCCTGAGGGGTGGCTGTGACACATTCCCCGGATATCGTCAAACAATTGTGGTACACGTCGATGGTGACGTCCTCGGAGGTGAGGCCGGGCAGCTCCATAATCGCTGTCACACGATCAGAGTCCTTTGCTTCATACAGGTCAAGTCTATGAGAAGAAGACTAGTGAACATGGGAGAGGGAACGAAGAGCGACCAAAGTACTTTGGACGGAAGCCGTCTTCACGGTGGCGCCGTGCGTTTGTGCGGTGGGAAGCCTCTGCTGCGGCAGCGGATGGCCAGAAGCGCGCGTTGAGCGCATCGTCAAAGAGGCGGTCGAATTCAACAAAGGGGTCATAGCGGAATCGCATCACGGAGGACATGGTGATGATAAAGAATCAAAACTGAGGTTGTTTGAGAAGCAGTTCTGAGCGCAGAGGTGTGAGACCGCTGAAAGCCATGCTCATTCGGACGGGCCGCACTTTTATGCGATTTGGAATGCCGTTCCCTTTTCGGAGACGGAGGCTCTCTGGTACGTGGGTGCAAATGCAGCATTGTTTGCGATGTTGCAAACTGGGGTTGGGCGCTGATATTTCTGTTTCTGAAGCTTTCGAGCTGCGGCCCTCAGCGAAGGAAATCCTAAACGCGGGCACGCCGTGAAGCGTCTCCCAAAAGCAGATGGACTAGACGCAGGTCTGGACAAGACTAGAGGCATCCGACAAGCTCTGCCGGAAAAATTAAAATCAAATTCTCGATGGGCGTCAAATCGTGGTCGCGGCCAGACCTGAATGTTTCGAGCGGTAGTCGTCAGGTGAGAGAGAAAACAGGACCACCAGCCTTGCCGAGGCGAGGCGCAGCCTGACCTAGCCGAGATCACAGACTTTGACTGGCTGCCTGCAACGCGGCCAGGGGGCACTTCCGACTATCACGGAAATATATGTGACAAGCACAGGTAGGCCAAGCACAGAAGAATAAACAAGACTAGCTTGCTGCGACAGACACAGGAAACAAGAGACAAAATTACAGACGGGTGTTTCTGCGAACCAACAGGAAAGCAAATCCGAACGATTACGTAAAGGCAGTCAGCAACGAGACCGGTACACAGCTGGCAAGTCATCAGATATTCTGTCCGAGCGCGGGGACATAGAAATCGGGAACCCAAAGACGCAGATTTCTGTGGTAATGGATGGAAAGCAGGACAATGTCGTCCATGCGGATGCCGTCGTGACGTTGGCTCCTCAAGGCCCATCTCTCCGAACCAAGGGGAACGGGATGTGCCTAGACCAAAATGGTGAATGGATCGTGTTGCCGCGGGGGCAGAACAAGATACGCACGCCGTCATGGTATTCGAGAAGCCACCAACAAATTTCCCAAGCGAATTGCTTCCGAGTGATGAGACTGCCGTTGGGCATAACGTCCACACGCTTGCACATCCGAATGTCATCGTGAGGCTGCCTTTTGCATCCAGGCCACTTCCATAGAACCGTCCATCAGTTGGCAGAATTCCAAGGAGCAGGGAAGGTGCACCTCTAAGCTAAAACTGGTCTGTCTCCATCCATCCATCACTATGAGACGTTCGTCCGGGGAGTCGATGTGGGATCCGTTGTAGAGTATGTCCATCACTCGAACACCCGGCCATCCATTGGAATAGTACCGGATCACCGGTACATTTGGACGAATGGGGTTGAGTTCTGGCCCGCGAGGTACTCGTTCATATACTGCATCCCGTAAGGATAGATATCGTGGTACAGCGTTGTGGGTCGTTGGTGAGTTGTAACCTGCGTCCGTTCCTGCGAACTCGTCCTGCAACGGAGGAAAGTAAGCATACGTGACAATGCTCTCGGACACTCACGTGAGCAAGCCAACTGACCAGTACGACCTCCTCAGGGTTCACGTACGACATCTGGGATACCAGGACGTATCAATCAGGCAGAGCTGGCGGGTGTGAGAGACGTAGGTGCGCAGTCTTAGGATAACTCAGGCGCACCTTTTTATGTGCTTTTCAGTACGCCCACAGAGCACGGAGGTCGGTGCCGCCTAGGCCATACCTCTTAACATCACGCGCACACTTTACATATTATGTTAATATATGAACCTGTGCTGGCTTCGAATTTCACCCCGGTCAGGCAAAACACGGCCTTCGAACGGCCGAAACCAAGAGAGGGAAATCCTTTGCAACATTTGCATGGCCCGGGCAATAGAAGACGCAATACGAACCCATATCATGTAGAATGCTACAATCAATAATTATTTTGATTCCAAGTGGACTCACCGTTCCGGCAGTCTGCGAAACCCGTGGTGATAATGGAAACGAGGGGCGTAATTCGGCTTCAAAGGGAGTTTCTCATCCAATAGTGCATGCACTATGTTGTCCACACTGGCCACTGGTGCACTGACCCGTGCTGCAAGTACAATTCTATCGGCAGGCAATAGCTGCCAACAAGCTGAGTGGTTCACGGTCCCTTTACTGAACCGCACTGCGCCGTGGTTGACGTCTTAGAGATACGCTATAGAACATCGATGTCAGCGGGTCGCTTTCCATGTTCAAGCTGGCCTGGATATCCTCTGGGTATCGCGCACCTCAGTATCCAGCCCGTGTGCGATTTTGACCATTTACCTTCATCCCAAAGGGGAGTGCTGGCGTCTTCGAAACCTTGCCACACTGGCCTCACGAACTACGCACCCGTTTTTCTCAGAATTACGACCTGACAGTTCAAAGGACCACTTCCACGAGGTCAGATTCCTTGAAGCCGTACAATGCAAGTTTGTAATAAAGAGGATGGTTGAGTAATAGGTGCAGAGAATGAGGAAAGAAAGGAAACTACCTGGAACAGAATGAATTATGGGACCGTACACTGGTGCGTTGTCCAGCCAAGACGGAGGAAATATACTACCTCAAAAGAGCGTTGGACCCATTTTCAAAACGCAAGAGACAGTCAAATTCGATAGGAATCATTGTGGAACCGAAATAATGAGGACGTGATTAGTGTGCAGCTGAGTTTGCTTGAGCAGTCGAGTTTCCGCAAGACCGTTGAGCACTTGTTTGGCTGGAACGAGTGCATTTTTATGATCTTGTCTCACATTCGTAGATAAATACTTTCTGGCATGAGCCTGTCAATTCGGCATATTTCGCTAATTAGGGTTGAATTCCCGTTTTGGAAGCTATAAATGTTTGTCAAAACTGCATCCCAGGCTTCAAGCCAAGTAGTTCGAATGTCGCTTGCACCATCCTCGAGTTTTATACTCGTACTTTTTCATCCTAAAGCAAATGGGCTGTAGTGATATGAAATAGGATCGAATAGGAGGCACACCCTGGGGTAAAACTTAAAGGCGAGTGGAGGCCTCGTCTTCTTCGAGCCAAGATCGCTTTCATGAACAATAGTAGTTCATTGTTAGCAAACCTCTCGCACCCGTGGAAAGCAGGACATTTGTGGTTTGATAAACGCCGAGTTGTTGTTGCTAAGCCGAACATTACCACAGTGGACGAGGGACTGGCTGTTGATCAGTGGTATAGTGACACGCCCCGAATTACACCTACTTACCTGGCTTAGCTTCCCTGTCTGCTTTCAATACTACGTTGTGCCTTCATCCCGGCGGACCCCTGCTCTCGATGACGTCCGTTCCTGTAGTCAACTCAAAGTATTCGTAGCTGGAAAAAAAAATCAATCTCCGAGTTTGTCGAACATAGGAATGTATGCAACGAGTACGCCAAAGAACAAGAGAAAAACTCAGATATGCAGTCACTTGTAATCGCACGTTGGCCATATACATGATCGGTTGTGCTGCAGGCGACTCCGCGTTGGGGTCGTAAGTTGTTCTGCACTTGTTATTGTAAGCTATGGCAATATCACTGGCCCGGGCATGGGCATGGTACTTGTTGAATAAAATGGCGCTTTCTGTGCTGAGCTGAGAGATATAGGATATCGGACAGACTCATCGGACCAAAAGTAATTCTTGTGGGGCGCGCGGGTGATTTTGCCGATAATGAAGTAGTGCATCAAGGGCTGGGTAGGATGTTCACCCGATGTATGACTAGTGGAGACCGGATAATTTGTAGATTCAGAAACATATTCTGTGCAAGATCTACATTGTCCAGTAAACTTGAATTTTATATGGAAGATTGTGAGATCCAGTATACTACGCTCTGCGTACACAAAACAATCGTTCTGAGGCCTGATAAAGTGCATTCCGGTTTCCTGTCAGTGGACACTGTCTCACGAGTTGGCAAAAACAATGTCTCTACTTGATGGGTATGCGGTGAGGCTCCTGTTTAGGCGGGTCTTTTGGAAACGTTAGTGTTAACAAGCCATTCTCCATGCTAGCCTTGAAGTCCCCTGGCTACGACATAATTGAACACCGGACTCGAATACTCCAAAGTGATCATCGACGCACCCTCAGTCCAAGCGCGACCGTGAATGTCCGGGAGAATTTTCCATATGGGAGTTCGCGAGAAGTATACTTTCCCTTTCTATGAAGCCCGTTATCTGAAATTTCGCCCGAGACAGTGACTTTGTTGTACAAGAAGTCGATGGTGATATCCCCAGAGTCCAAGCCAGGTAGCTCGAATGTCGCTGTCACCATATTCGAGTCTGTATGATCATACTTGTTCATCCTAAAGCAAAGAGTTTATAGTGATATGGAACACAACCGAAAGAAGGCGCACCTCGGGTTGAAATGTCTGCGACCATTGGGTGTATTAGCAGCACGAGGTTTTTCTTCTGCATCACAGTCAGAGCCAGGATTTTCTTCCACCCGAGGCCGCTTTCCGCTTTTATGGCCCATTTTTAGTCGCTGAAGCCTGTTTGTCTGTAGTGGGTGGATTCGATGCACAGTGGGCCGAGCAGAAAGACACGTACTTCGGTTTTTCTGGGTTACAGACGAACCCGGCACTTATGTAAGTAACACAATGCCAGTACTGGGACTGAAGCCAATCGGGCTTAGTACGCACTTGAGAGCGCTGAAAGGCTGAGATATCATACAAACATCAGCACAAGGCTTTCTACGTCTAGACAGCACTACGAGTACGGTATGATGACACGCACCATGTATTGGACAGAGAGATCAGGATTCAGACATGTGATTTGGTCCCTACATTCGCAAGCGAAATCTGGCATACGGAATACGGTGGACTTTCAACTGTTTTCCCAGAGTCCTTCGGAAATCATGTGGTGGGGGTCAGACGGTGTCGATACCGTTTGCCGTCGCGCCCCTGGACCTCACATCAGGAGTTTCGGTGATATCGGAAATGCACTTCCTGCACTGCCACGCCACCCGGTCTGTTTATCCAACAGTAGTATCACCTGTATCGCTTGCTGACCTTCTGGGCTGAGGTGAAACATATGTAAAAGGTCGGGAAATAAGGGTATTTCCACAATAAAATAATATACTGTAGGGAGTAAAGGCACGCTCCTCTGGAGGGCAGATTTTAAACCCGATCAGCACCCGGACTGGCGCATTCACTCACATGGGAATGGAAATCGGATGCTCTGCCCGTGTGCAGGGAGATAGAACCTGGAAATCCAGATACGTAGGCTTTTATGGTAGTGGGCCGAGAGCGACACGATGTCGTCCACGCGGATGCCATCGGGACGTTGGCTCTTCAAGACCCTCTCTCTTTGAACCAGGGGGGAGACAGGTATATCATCATTATCAGCAAAGGACGAGATGCGCATCTCATGATGATATCCGAGGAGCGAACCGTTTTCGAGTGATAAGAACCTGGCGTGGCCAAAACATCGGCGCGCTTGCGCGTATGATTGCAGCCGTGACTCGAAGGTAGGCTTGTATAGCCAGACCACTCCGACAGCGCACCGCAAGTCAATGTGCAGAACCCTAGGAAACAGGGCACGAGCACTTTTAAACTAATCTTGGTCCGCTTTCACGTGTTCACTTCCATGATTGCAGCTCCAGGATGCTTTACCTGTGTGCGGCTCTATGTGATTTCGCGGGTAAATGCGCCCATTAGGCTTTCACGGACCAGAGAATTGGTCATGTGGCATGTACTTTGGATATCATGTCAAAGATCGACGTACATTGACTCCGAACTTCACCGGTCAGCTCCGAGTCGATCCGACAAAACAGGCCTTTTGAATGGCCGAAATGACTTGAAAGATGGTAAAATTTCTTTGTGACATTTGCGTCCTGTAAGAATGGTTCTCGGAAGATTCGCAAGATCTAATGCGAGTTCCAACGTATGTCACTATCAGTGGCGTGCGACTCCATTTTCACGTGAGTGGATGATGTCATATTGATATGTTCCTGCTCTCCGCTTTGTTATCCGACTCGGATTGCAGCGACCAGCATTTTACTTGCTCGATATAGGTATTGTTAGGTCAACCTTGGGAACCTGTTTGGAATGATATTTCGCGCCGGCGCTGCTGAGGATTTCATCAATGACTAGTCTATCTAAGAAAGCATATACACTTCGATTATGATGCGGAATAAGCCTATTGATATCTGACAGCAAGACTACATCTGGAATTCTTATTTTTCTCGTAGTATCTACAATGAAAAAAGTCCTGGCTGTTCCGAAGCGGACAAGAAATAACCGTTACGTTCTTCAAGACAACCTCGGAACAAGAACCATGGCACATTGCTATCCAATCGGTGCGTTGGAGTGTCACTTCTAAAGCCATGCCATCGAAGGATCCACGCATATGTATTACATTGTATATTGTATGAGAATACAGCCTGCTTTGTCGTACGAGAACATGCGACAAAGTTACTTAAGCCCAGTTGAGACCGAGACCGGAAGCTTGGGCCATGCTCTTTTGCCCTGGTGCAGGGACATAGAATTCAGGGATCCACCTGCGCTGCGAATCGACTTCATAATAATGCATCGAGTTAAGAATCACGGAGCCCAAGCGTGCGCTGTCCAGCGTCCATCTCTTGCAATCAGGAGAGATAGCACGTCCCTGCCCCCGACAGGGGGATCAACAAAAGTCATGAAAGGCAGGTTGAGATATGCTCACATTAGAAGAGGTGGATTCATAAAATTTGAGGAGAAGAACGCAAATACTCCGAACCAAGTCGAGTCGCGTGATAGGCACCCCGTCGGAACGGACTTGTATCTTACTGCATGTCGGCTCGTATCCAGGCCACTTTAGACAGCGCATTCGACGGTCAGCGGCCAGAACCTGGCGCTCTACAAAAGCATGATATGCTCACCTCCAAGCTGATCTTGGTCTGCCTCCAACCGTATTTTTCGAGAACCTGCTCGCTTGGTGAATCTATCACGGCGGTGTTGTGGATAACATCTCCCAGTCGAGCACCGAGCCCTCTGTTAGAACAGATTTGGATTCCAAGAAAGATTTCCTGAGGGGGCCGGTACTTCGGAGGGCGAGGTACGCGTTCGCATACTTCGGTTTGCAAAAAGAGGTATCTCGGTACGGCATCGTGTATATTGGGCGAGTAACGGATGCTGTAGATACCGGCAGACTCTTCCTACAAATAACGGTGGAGGTCAGCATCATGGTATACATAGATCTGCCTTTGCAAAACTCACCTGAGTGGGCCGGTCTATCAGCACGACTTCCATAGGGCATGCAGACATCTTAGATGCTCGAAAATGTTAAAGCAAGTAGAGTGGAAGGAGTCAGACTTGTGCTTGCTTTCTTCGGATGACTTTGCGCGCTTTTATGTATTTTCTGTCGGTCAATGCAGTTATGCAGAGTTATGCGGGGCCACATACCATGGGCCAAAGCGGCAGTTGACGCCTTAGGTCCACACATCAGTGGACCTACGTACACCAAGTTTCAGGGCGGTGTGGCAGAATCCATTTCTCCAACAGCCAAGACAATGAGACGTTGACTCGCAACACCGCCATCTTGGAATCATTACTGTGAAATTTGATGTTGCAGACAAGCTGTTGTTTCCATACAGTTTGTGTGGCTAGAAGAAATCTTGAAAAGCAAATCAAATCAAATCTAGGTGTTGCTGGATAATAAACCAGTGCTTTGACAGCAGTGCAATTCCACCTCCTTGACCTCGCGGCAGTTTGCCTGGGATCCCGCCGCGGCGAATCCCGGACTCACACCCACCCTCACTCCCTCCGCATCTCCGACTCCCTCGTCGCGTCATCTGTAGCAATGTCCAAGCACATTACCTTGTTGTCATCCAATTGTCAGAATCGGACCGGATCACAACGGCTGTTTCAAAGGTACCACCTGCACCTCAAAGTTGCCTGTAAAATCAGGGACGCTCCTCTCTGAGCTGCCCTAGGCGGCTCGCCGCCGGAACACGAATCATCTCTCACGATGGAATCAGGCGCGAACAAGACTCGCAGCGGGTAGCGGAGATAAGAGCATAGCATAAATGTAAACAATCTCCGACGCACAAGACTTGTGGACTTTAGCAACGGTATAGTTTGTTCGTTCATTCGATATCATCCCAACGTCCGAGTCGCTCGCTGGCCTTTAGCCCATCCTGATGGGTCCTCCTTTGGCGCATACTGGATCACGCTTCCAGCTCCTTGTGCTCTTTGAACGAATCCGTTCCCTTTTCTTCCGGTTCCACGATGGCCTCATCGCGCCCGCCGCCGTCTTCGAACGCCGTTTTATGTTGTTCAAAGTGCGAGGCATGTTTCCTGCAAGGTAGATCACAAGGTCGATGTACAGCAGCCAAAGAAACAGATCGACGGTGATACATACTCGGGTCCCAAGACCGTGACGACGATCACGAATGCTGCGACAACCCCAATGAAAATGCCTTGCACCTTGGCATATCCCGGCACAGCGGTCAGTATGCCATTCTTCAGTACGTACGTCTGAAAGTTCTTTCCACCGGCTGAACAAACTTCTGTTAAACACAGGCGACGCGTTGCATTGAGCTTACGTACTTGCTTCTATTTGAGCAGAAGCGGCAGAAATCATCTACAAGTCCAGGATAAACATCCGCTATCAATCACGTGCTTCCCAGGAGTTTCAAGATAAAACATACGTTTCCAAGCTGGTAGGCTACACCTGGGAACGTCGCTCTAAATGCAGGAGGTGACATCTCCGCCAACTGGATGGGAATCTGAAACCGGACGTGAGCATGAGCACTAGTACGGGCCGAAAGTAATGCGTACAACGCCCCATGCACCCTGGACTCCAAACTGCACACAGAATGCACCAGCAGCAAGGGCAGAGAATGAGCTAGGGAGAATCCAGAGTGGCACGAATGCTGATGGTCGCGATCGTGGCTAAGTAACTGTACTTGCGCGTCTTTTCGAGTGATGCTTACCACCGACGAGCAACACAAATACACTTCCAACACAGATCAGTCAGCGTGTACATCAACGTGGCTAGTAGTGTGACGTACATTATGGTCAGTCGTCGTCCCAAGTATTGGCTCGTGCTACCAGCAATGGCACCACCGCTTTCATTGCGAAAGATGTGATCAGACGGCGCTGAGGCCGCACACGACCTGATGCACTCACGTAATCGCACCCTACAGATTAAAATGAGGCCTGGAATCCATGAAGTTAATAGAAGGCATGACGTACACAATTTCCGATGATGGTTGCGATGGTTGCAGCGTGCGCAGAGAAACCCTTTGATTTCTGCAGATAGGTCGGATACAGATCCTACAAATGAAATTCGTTGTCGGTCACGATCAATTATGTCCGCACGCTTCGCGAAGCATGTCGAGGCGCGGTCTCACCTGGGATCCATGAGACAAGAAGTTGAATCCTACGATAGGCAAGCAGATATCGCCGATGAGAAGATACGCCATAAACAGATATTCAAGGGAGACCTACCAGCCATAAGAAGGATAGCATATATACACAGCATCCAATGAGTCTTGAGCATTTGCTTCGTTTCCTTGAGGAAGATTTGAGTCTTATTCCCACTGGTCGTAGTTCTTGCTTGATGTGATTCTTTGGCACGCAAGAACACTGCAGACTCAGGAAGAAGAGCACGCAAGACCGCGGATGTGAAGAGCAATGAAGAACCGGTCCAGAACATAGCACGCCACTTGTGTGGGGTGTGCGGGACAACCGTGATATTGATAACGGCAGCAAGGAGATAACCGGCGGCGTAGCCTTGTTGGACGATACCACTTCCGAGACCACGAAGCTCGACGGGAAGGTTTTCGAGAGCTGTAGAGGCTGCAAGACCCCAAATTCCACCCATTGCGACACCAAAGAGTGATCGGACGATCAAAAACTGCATGAACGTTTGCGTGAAGCTCGTTGAAAGAGAGAAGGTACAGCATAGGAGTAGGTTGGCGGTGAGAGGCCATCGGCGTCCAAATCGATCTGACAAGATGCCAAAGAAGACCTGTAGGTTCGTCGTTGGAGAGAGTGATCAAACCAAGTACGCCAAGGTCTTACCGCACCGAGCGACCGGAACAGGAGAGTGAGAGTGATCGCAGTCGTCTGAGCGAACAATGAGTCGGGCACCAGAGTGTTCATATAATCAGTAAACGCACTATCGCTGCCGTGGGCTGATTGAATTGCTCAGAAAGCAACGGAAGGCTGAGTGCGACGCTAAAGAAATCAAACGCGTCGCAAGTCCATGCAAGCCAACTGATACCAGACGTGGATTAGCCCCGAGGAACCACATCAAGATCGCCACCAGCGAGATATTACTCACCCCGTGACAAACTGAGCACATTGAAGCCAAGTGAGACTCCTCAGCGCCCCGAAAACACTGGTAGTTGAAGTGCCTTTCTCCCTCTTGGGAATGAAGCCTGATAAAAAGCGCGACATGGTGCTTGGGATGGGAGCGGGACAATCCCGTCCCGCTTTTATGAGGGTGTTCTAAGTTGGCAGTTCCGAATGCAGGTTGTACATGTTGATCTGGAACCCCACGATTAGGCAACCGCACGAAGTGTTTGGCGGGTTCAGACGGGATGACCGATTGCGAGCCGGCCTGGAGACATCCCGATGAGGAATTCCGTTGGTACACGCACCATGGCAATCCCAACGTGGATAGCTGCTTCGTCATTCATGCATAGCGGGGAGACTCGGCACCCCGCTGGGTGTCATACCTTTCTGGCATCCGTCGATTTTAATGGAATAGGGACCTCGTGTTGAGCTGAGCTCGGGAAATCAGAAGCTGGTCTGTGGATACATCGCCTGAATGTCGGGCTTTGTGGCCGAGAATTCGGATCATTATCGTCAGCAAGGCTCGAACTCACCGAGCATCGCAGAATATATTTCGACAGACTGAATTGATCTCCGTATGACGTCTGTGAACTGTGTGCCCAGTTAATACTGGCGGCCGTCGCAGCCCGACTCGGGATTGTCTTCTTCCCTGTTCCGGGATGTCCCGAAGATCGAACTACGACTCGGACACGATGCGCCAGGTCGCTGGGCCAGACCAGAGAGTCACCTCTGTTCACAAGACTGCGATAGTCGACTGACGAACGATATCCGTGGTTCATTGGGGCGTATTCCACCGTCTCACGCCATCTCTGTTCTATGCCAGCCCGGAACTGTTCGGGCTACACCACGTCGGAAAAGCGCTTGGAGCAGGAGGCATGCACGTCATCACCAGTCAGGCGAGTTTACTCTCAACCTGTGCCACGCTAGACGGCAACCAAACACGTACCTGACAGCCCCTGCCCTTCACTCCACGACACATCAGGCACACTGGCAGTCCCCAACCTTGGGGAAGACTTGCCCCCCCAAAAAAACCTGCAACATCTGCCATGCCCCGCACCGATGGAACCAATCAGACAGACTATATTGGTGGCAATGACTATACAGTTAGCGAGCCTCGCGCTACCACTCACTCCAGACTCTTGGGTATGCAGTACTAGAGCTTGAAATTACTCGCTAGTGGAGACATGGGAGGATACAGGTATTTCTGCGCGGTCAAAAGGGCTCAGACAGATTCTTTCAGCCCGTAGCTTACCGAACGAGCAGCGTCACGAGTAGCCCCACCGAAGAGTTCTCTACAAAATGGCTTCAAGGTACGCCTGGACTGCGAACGTGCCTAACGCAAACCGTAGGTCTAACATAAAAGGACGCAACTGATGGCATCAATACACAGCCGATGATCCAAGACGAACATCGACATGCACGTGCATACCTAGTAACTCGTCGGTTGCACTTGACACCACCCAACTGCATACATGACGCGGACAGCACTTACAACACTAAATCGAGATAGTGGTCACAAGCTCACGTTTCATAATGGCATGCGGGACTGACAGGACCATATGCACGCATATGCATCCGAGACTGACCCCGCAACACGTTATACAACAACCCCTCATGTACAAAGACATGAAGGGGCCGGAGAATGTCTGTCATAAATACGTGGCAGCTGCGAGATGTAAAAAAAATGCGCGTCCTGTAAGATACAGACACAAATACCGAAACACTTTCTAACAACACGCTCAAGTTTAGAGAAAACCTTGATCTCCGGATATAAAACGACCGATATAGCAAGACTCACGAGAAATCTGACAATAATCTTCGATCGGGCAAGTTTCTAGGTGATGATCATAAAACAAACGACAAGTGTACTTACTGGAGCTTAAAACCGGAAGCGGCGGGCTTGTTCACAATATCCGAGTCCGTGTACCTCATTTCAATACCTAGGATAATCATTTTTTCCAAGGCACTTTCGGCTACAGGCTAAACTGCCTCAAATATCCATAATATCGTCATGGCAATCATCAGTGAAGACTGAAAGAAAAACACGGGCCAGAGGGAGAAGAATTGGTACCGGACGACTGACGATCGCACATCTTTTCAGGTATGTTTTGAAGGAGCGTTTTTGCAGGCGGAGGGAGACTTCAAGTTGAGGATGGTCGTTATCAATGAGGCCTCTATAGCCCTTTATTCACTGAGCGGCGGTGAGGAAACTCCGTTTTTGGTGAGTCGTTCCCCGCAGATTAATTTGCTACTACACAATGACCGTGTTCTTTCGACCCCTGGGTCTGCCTATTTCGATACCAATGGGGTCCCCAAAATATTTACTCAGTGCAAAGCCGACGAGTTTCACTAAGCCGTGAATGCGACTCGCATGAGTTTGAGCGGTAGAGTACAGCTATGCAAACATAAAGCTAGACTGGCAACAAGGATCATGGTTTAACGCACAGAACGACGATTGTGCAGCGCTGCATTCTAAACGTAGCCACTGCCAAAGACCACACCACTTTATCTCGATCTCTCCATCTGCGTTCGGCGATCGCGCCCAAAGAGCGGCTTGACGATTGCCAAGTCGTCTCCCGACCAGAACGCAGTGAGAAAATAAAATGGTGGGTTAACATCATTTGAAAGCACTAATATTATAGTACACATCCGCGGATACCACCACATCACAACATTCCTAGCGTACTTAAATGGCATGTCGTCGTCAATGGGTCGTCCAGTCATGCGTTGACATACGCCCTCATACATCCGATGCTTTTTCATCCTCCTCGCGTACAGAACTTTCGTCTTCCATTATTGCGTCGTCTTGTCCACCTCCCTCTTCAAAGGCAGTCTTATGGTTTTCGAAGTGTGACGAATGGTGCCTATGCGCGGGGGCAGTCTCATGTCAAATTTGATCGAGAAGAGCGAGTAGACAACGTACTCGGGCCCGAATATTGTCACCAAGATGACATATGCAGCGACGACCCCAATGAAGATGCCTTGCACAGTGGCATAATTAGCGACGTTCTTGACCTGACCGTCGACGATGATATTCGTTCTCAACTGGCTGGCACCGGCTGGATGATCCGGACCGAACGTCAACGACTAGCCCCATCCGGGGAAATAGGCACGTACTCGCTTCGATTTGAGATGACGCAGAGGACACCATCTGGGGGATAGATACTTTCATCAGACGTCCTCTTACAAACGATCCCAACTCACGTTGCCTAGTTGATAGGCGACTCCAGGGAACGTCGCCCTAAAGGCGGGAGGCGACAACTCTGCGAGCTGAATTGGAATCTAGGCGAAACGGATCCGGATCAATGTCATCCCAGTGTGACTCGAACGAATGATGTTACGTACGACTCCCCATGCACCCTGGACACCAAACTGGATACAGAATGCACCAGCCGCAAGCGGACTAAAGGTATTTGGTATGATCCATAACGGAATGAAAACTTCGCGATTATCAGGCAATGTTGGTCAGCAACTATGGTGATCCGAACTGCGATCCGATCGCGCAAGCGGCCGACTCACCACCAACGAGTAACACGGTAATACTGACGAGACAACGTGAGCCGCAAATGGAAGGCCGGTCATGACTTGTGATACTTACATAATGGTGAGTCGACGACCAATGTACTGGCTCGAATAGCCCGCCACCGCGCCACCTCTGCATCATATCAGGCCGGAAATTGATGCGATCAGTAAGCGTGTGACCGGGGTATCATCAGCGACAACTGAACGTACGCTATAGCTCCCTATCATGTTGATCAGCATTTCGTTCAGTGGAAGGCAAGAAAACTAGGACATACACAGTTCCCGATGATGGTGGCTATCGTTGCGTCGTGCGTGCTGAACCCTTTGGTCGTCTCCAGATAGGTCGGGTAGAGATCCTACGATCATAAGCCGATACGTACGTACGACATCAGCGCCCTCGGGCTATCTCCGAATTACGGGGATTCCCATACCTGTGATCCATGTGATAAAAAGTTGAAACCTGAATGGAGCAAACGCCCATAGCGTAAGTCATTTCAAACGCGTACAGGCCCGAACGCCAGGCTCGGGACTTGAAGCTTACCGGTCATGAGCAGGACGGCATAGATACACAACTTCCAGTGCAGCTTGAGCATCTCTTTCGTCTCGTGCAGGAAAACCCTGGTCTTTTGCAATGTCGTGGTTCCCTTTTCTCGCTCAACGGCCTTGGCCCGCAAGAAGACCTCCGATTCCGGCAAAAGCGCCCGGAGGACAGCAGCGAGGAACGAGACGCCGGCACCAAACCAGAACAGTGTCCGCCATGTGTGAGGCGAGCGGGGCACAACGGAGAGGTTGAATACCGCAGCAATCAGGTACCCGACCGCATACCCTTCCTGGAGAACACCGCTCGCGAGCCCGCGCACTTCCATGGGCAAGTTTTCGAGCGCAGACGAGGACGAGAGTCCCCAAATGCCACCCATGGCAATCCCGAAGAGGGAACGCACGGCGAGGAACTGAGAATATGTGTTGACGAAACCGGTCGAAAGGGAAAAGACACAGCAAAACAAGAGGTTGAAAACTAGAGGCCATTTGCGACCAAAACGGTCTGATAAGATACCGAATATCACCTAGCCCAAACTTAGTTCGACCGCCGCAATACCGGAAAGCGGTACTCACAGCGCCTGCTGATCGGAACAGTAAGGTGAGGGTGATGGCAGTCGTCTGTATAAGGATAAGGCCTAAAAACGACGAAAGGAATGGTAATGAGAACTTACTAGCGCCTCCGTCGACTCGCCGAATTGTTTAGCAAGTAAAGGAAGCGTCAAGGACACAGTGAAGAAATCAAGGGCATCACAAGTCCATGCGAGCCAACTAGCCGCGTGATACGTGAGTCGCAGAACAAGACACATCATTTTTCACGCACCCGACCCAGAAATGCGCAATTTGAAGGGGCTTGAGCGATAAGAGGGCTGGAAAGAGGCCCGCGTTCGCGTTCGCATTCGCCTCTCTCTTGGGGATGAGGTTGGAAATGAACAGCGGTAGCATAACAGCAGCAGGGCGGGAGGGCTGATACTGGCAGAGGCTCCAAGGGTCGTCGATTCATCCGACCGGACACCGATAAGCCCGTATATATGTGTGTTCACAGGCCCGAACGCTGGCGACGCCAAATGCAGCACTCAAACCCCACGTCCATTCGAGCGCCCGCCGTCGCCTCAGGAACATTTTTGCGTCTGGCACTTACGGCATAATATAATCGAACCACCTGACCTCATCTTGGTGCCTTGGTGGTAATCCCGATCCCGTAGTGCCGGTGTGGGGCCCATTACTGCCATACGGCCTGTGCACTGGTCTGTCGATCCAGTACAAGCCAGTGCGCCAGGATTCATAAATCAACCGAGCTTAGCAACGCACACATTGTGATGGCGTCTGTCTCCGCACCTTTGAACATATGATGCATATATAGGTCCTTCTCGACGTCACGAGGGAGCCAGCTCTAAGTTCGTTAGCGACGAGTCACATATTCGGGGTGGAGCTGAGTTCAAGCTGGTGTCTTGTCACTAAATAGTATGATTGTTCACGCGTTCGGCCTATTGCGTCCACAAAGGTTTCAGACCCAGATGGAGTCGTTCGCTGAAAAGCACCCTCGTCGTGAGATCCGAAACGGACGCTGACACCCTCCCCATGAACTGAAACAGGTTAAACCGGAAGGGTCTTAGTACGGGACTCCGGAGCCCAGACGAATGCTGGAGCAGCTTCATGGGACCATTTGGGGTAAACAACACACCCAGGAATTCTTCCGGAGCTACTTAAAAAACAGTTTCATACCGGCTACTTATCTGCGATGGTCACTGAAAATAGGCCATGCTTTGACAACGATTTCATAGACGAACTCAGTGGCGTTCCCACTTCACCACGTGCTGATATTCATGCAACTGGTCATTCCGACGGTGCTCAATGTAAAGTCTCCCGGCGATATTCATAAATACTGTCGTCATAGACGACTTAGCCGAGGAGGAAGGTGATAGGCCAGCCACAAATCTACACGTGGGTTCATCAACCGTCGTATTGGCAATGGCTTTTGATACGGCCGCCTCAGATCAAGTCAACGTAGGATCGATGCGTTCTACCGCTTCGCCTTTTTCCCCCGCCGAGTGGGCTTCTTTCCCCCTCCTTCCTCCCCTCCGGTTTCCGCCTTGCGCTTCTGCCCCAAAATAGCCCCGCTTTTCACGCTCACCACTGTTGCACCCGCGTTTCCCTGCGTGAGCTTCGTCACTTGGGCCTCTGCAGCGCGCCAGTCTGCAGCCGCGTCGTTTATGGCATACCTGTACGAAGCCCAACAGTCCATGAGCTCATTGTTCCCTTGGCTATCGAACCGCATTGCAGCTATTTATAACGCTCCATAAGCGCAACCGAGGGCATCCTCCAGCTTGGAAGTCCTTTGTTCGCAAAGGGGTTAAAGCGGCGATGGGTGGGGGCAAGGGGGAGCGCACGGCACAAATGCCTTGGGCGAGATGAAAGTCACTCACTTGCTCAGATCAAGCGACTCAATCATCGCACGCTGTTTCTCGCGTAGCGTTCTCGTTACTTCATCGCCTTCCTCGTCAAGCTCGTCCTCAATCGTCGTTTCGATGGGTTTCCATGGCATTAATGCTTCCCTACGACTGCCATCGGCATCGGCCTCGCCATCATCTTGGACGCGGAATGCCGTCTTGCTGGACGGCGGTGCAACCGGGATGTCCGCTCCGATGGCCTCCTTTTGGATATCCGTCAACTTCTTGCTGATCTTGCGGATAAGCTTGTTGAACAGAGCCAATGCCTGGGAGACAGGCAACGACAATTCTTTCTGTTGAACCAGGGCAGATCGGCAATCAGTGTCATATCGGCATTATTGCAGTCGTTTGCACCCACTTACCTCCACCTCCTCGATCGACTTTCTCTGCAAACCCATGCCGAGAAGTATCGACGCTTGCACAGCAGACAAGCTCACGTCACCCCCCAGCCGTTTGTCAAAGTACAAGGACGCGACACAGGGCAAGAGGTCGAGAATGACATGATAGTCAACCATATTGTTAGCATACGACTCGAGTCGTTTGAGATCAAATGCCGTAAGAAGGAACGACAGTTCAGAGGAGGCGATGGCTATTGATCAAGGTGAGAATGGTCCTGGATGAACGAATCAGTACCTACCGGGCGGATCGCTTCTCTCGTCGCCCTTCTTCACTCCCGCGTTGGCAGCTTCTAGAATACTCAATGCCGTCACGCTCCCAAACTCTCTGAACTTGAATGAGAGCAACAAGAGGAAGCGTCGTCTAAAGTCTGACACAAACGAGTTATTTTCGTAGCTGTTCCTGTGAGTCCCACCCACCCTTTGCAAATTCACCCAACCACTCGAGTTCGCTGTCAACGCAGCTGTTCAGCCCACGGACCATCACGCACGTATGTTCACCCGTCAGCTCAGATTGCGTTTGCCGAAGGTAGAGGGGCACGAAGCCTGCACGTTTCCAGAACCTAATTTGATCGGGGCATGAGTACGTTGATCTGCTTCCGAGCGTGCTTGCAAAATGAGAAGCGGAACACGCACCGCAGCAGCTGAGATGTCAACCCGTACGAAACGCCTAAATAGTCTAAGCTCTCCGGCTTTCTCTCCGAGAGGCGCTGAAGTAACGGTGGCATTGCATCCGCCGCACGGACTGCAGGGTGATCGGTCTGAAGGTCTGCATTCTTCCAGGGGCGAGGCGTGAAAAGCACGATAGTACCGGTGCCACGTCGAGTCGAGCCAGACAAATTAGCAAACGTCAACTGTTGAAGGGCTTAGAGGACAGCATACCGAATCAACCAACGTAGCATCGGGATAAGATGGCTCGGAAAGTTCATACTCAGAAACGTTGAAATATTCTCCACTGTAGAACGAATTAAGGGCCTTTAGGGCACGAGAGCCGTACCCCATCTGTACGCGCCCGCGCAGGAAAAAAAAAGTCCCGTCAGCCTCATTCACAGAATACGTGTCTGTCTGAACCGTCACCTATTCCAACCCCCAGCGATGCCGCAGATATTGACACCATGATGACCCGGGGAGTGGAGTGACCGGAAGGGGAGCCAGAATAACACGAATATCGCAACACTCACGTTTGCGTAGTCCGGGTGCGTCGCGATCCTGACAACGCGCGCACCACTCAACATGCCAAACTTACTCTCCTGGAACTGTTGTGCAACGATCCAGGGAATCATGTCTCCCCCTGCTCGCAAACCCCTACTGAGACCCTCCATGATCGCCGTTTTGCTGATATTGCCTTCGAGCGCGACCTGGAGTACTACGAGCGGTTCCGGGAGATGGGATTCATCGTCTTTAAGGGGTGGGAGGAGTACGAAGAGGTGGTGTGCAGGGGCGTCCGACATGAGCTGCAGATCGTTGGGTTGGTTTTTGTAATGCGACGCGACGTAAAGCGCCATCATCCGCTGAAGGAACATTTCCGAGGCGGGGTGGTAACTGAACAGCGTATCCCGTGAGACATAGTACAGCTCACAGGTAGACGGATGAGGGCACCCCTGCGCCGTGGCAATAGCGTATTTAGTTGAAATAGTGGCGTCCAGACATAGGAGGGTGTTTAACCATTTTTCAATCTTGTCCCCGGCGCCATAACGGATGGGTGTCTCGAGTTTTATTTCACGCAGCGTGCGCGTTTTTGGTGTGTTAGAGTGACCTGCGGCCGTCTTTTTAGAGGTGGATGTCGTTGCAACAGGAGAATCTGGTATGGTAGCGTCCTTGGTGAGGGAAGGTCGGGTGCTTTCGCGCAGTTGTTGTATCAGTTTGAGGGACAGAGAGCGACCAGTACCTTCATATCCGTTGATGGTTGACGCCATGAATACGAGGTATGGACCGAGGAGGTTGCGTACAAGAGGAAGGGGAATAGCTGCAGCCTCGTCGATGATGACAAGCTCGGCCTGGCCCAAGACATAGGCATCTTCGGGTTGGATGTACTATAACAGGATGAGAACGAGACGGTAGCAATAAGGAGTTATAACATACCTGTATAGTTTGGCGATGCTGGCGGAAGATGTTGACCCTGACGATGGCTTTGTTGAAGTCAGGGTTTGTACTCTGCAAGATATCGTAATCCAGGTGCTCTTCATAGCCCAAGACATCCAGTCCTTTGAATACGAACTCGAACAATGTCTTTAAGTTCTCCGGGCTCGGGCTCGTGACAAAGATGTTGGAATACCCGTGTGCCAGCGCAGCTGCAATCGCGAGACCCAACGCTGCCGACTTGCCACGTCCACGAGCAGCGGTAAGGGTCACAGTGGAAGCAAGCGTCTTTTCGGCAATAGCCTCCACGAACGTGAGCAGAGCTTGTGCTTGGTCGACCGTTTTCGCAAGCTTCACAAGCTCGCCAACAGGTTTGGTATCAGCCAAGCTGTCCTTGAGGTCTTTGAGCTCGACGTCGGCCTTTCCTTTGTCACGTTCCTCCTCGATGGGTGTTATATCCTTTCCTAGGGAGATGGGAAGCACATTAAGCTCGTCGTCCAAGACCAGACAGTCTGCACAAGACCCCAATGAGAGTATAAAACGCTCATTGAATCGGGCAACCACGGAATCATGAGACGAAGTACGATAACGGGCGTGTACATCCTTCACATTCGGTCGGCATCATTCACAATGCAAAAACGGTGAAAGCACACACCATGGTCATCGTGTACAGTTGTCTTAGAGATGTCATCGTCTTGAGCAACAACACCACGATTCCACCACCCTCGACTGTTTCGATCGTCCTTGCGAGCAGGTTGGGCGTAATTGCCTCGAAATCTTGCAAGATGCACATGCCATAAGTGTTTCCGAGAATTTTGTGGGTCTCCTTGTAGTAGGTATATCGGATGTCGGTGACGGTAACGAAAATCTCGAACGGGTTTTGCTCGTTAGGTTCCCGGATTCCCCGTTTGACATCGCGCTTGATTTTTGCTTCTCGTTTTTTGCGGTGCCTGATGGGGTGCCATGAGTGAGTCGCAGTGCAGGAGGCATGCTTAGCAGAAGACGTTCCTCAGTAATCGTATACAGAGGTTACTCACGTCGTGAACCCGAGATCTTTTTTGTAACACCATAGCACCGACGGCCGTGCTGACACTCGAGCTTGGGAGAGCAAGTAGTGGAAATTTACAATCTAATAGATCACTGTAAATAATTAACATGATTTCTGTGACCGATAGACGCACCTGGTCCCTGCCCTTGTCTCCGACCAAGACTATGAAAGATCTGTGGTTCTTTTTGACATTGTTGGTGATGAGGGTCGGTATTCGAGGGTCAAGCTGTTTGCGCATGAGGAAGGTGAATGAGACCAATCACGACTTGCGTTCGTGTGAGTAACGGTGACTCCTCGCAACGTATCGTTCGACCGCAGGCTTGAGGCAAAGCCTGACCGACGCGGTGAGCAGCTTGAAGCAACTCCGATAGCGATGGGGAAAAACATCCATAAACGTGCAATCACATGACGCAACAAACGCGTGCGCCGCTAGTTGGACGGATTCGTGTTTGTTCTAATTCTTCAACGTCTTGAAGTTTTATCATAGCAGCCCACATGTGCGGTTTCGTTCAAATCATGGTTGCAAGCTATTCACACACGAGCAACATCATACATGTAAAGGGCCCCAGAGCTGACCCTCAAACAAATCACGGATGCCGTTCGGTGTCGTTCACCATGATTGACTC